>JAQQZZ010049006.1:0-10146 GCA_030265115.1 Mopalia vespertina | reverse complement strand
TTGGAGGGAGCTTCATGTTGCCCTGGTGCTCTCAGAGCTAAAGGGGAACAGGAAGCCGATCTGTTTATGGTGTCTGTGTTGCGTCCTGTTATTGTCCTGTATTTGTCCTGTCTTGTCTTTGTTTATTGCCAGTGGTGTTGAGGGTGGTTTCCTTCACCCATTGGGCTGGCACATCCTCATATAAGTGAAATACCCTTGAGTACGGCGTAACACCCAAATCAAACAATCCCTAACATCTTGTTAATACAGTCATTAAATATATTGTGACTAGCAATACATATGTGTGTATATAATTTTACATTTATATATTTTATTATTATGTGGTTTTTTTCTTGTTTTTTGTTTTGTTGTGTATGAAGAGGGCCTCGGGGTAGATCAGCTGTTTGATTTATTCTAACCCTCTGTAAATAAAGCTTATTATAATTATTATTTTGTCACTGTTAATAATTCTAACTTGTGAAGCAAATGATTAGAGGGAGCTTTCTGTAGCTCTGGTGCTCTCAAGAGCTACATGTGTAAGGAGCAACAGGTTGCTGATCTGTTTGTGATGTCTTTATATTGCATTCTGTGATTGTCCTGTATTTGCCCCGTCTTGTCTTTGTTTGTTGGCGGTGGAATCGAAGGTGGTTTCCTTCACCTATTGAGCTGGCAAGCCATAACCTTTAGTATGGTGTTAAACTCCAATCAAACAAACAATCTAACGAGACAACAAGGAAAACTGTCTGTCCACAGTGATTATTGATGTGTACTAGTCCTCCATCCACCTACATGTATCTTATGAAAATATATATGGTAACATTTATATCTTAGCCTTTCTCCTTCCCTAAGCTCCTTTGTCCCTGTTACTGGTGTTTCCAGTAGCTCATTTGGTTCACAGATGAGTTAATATAACTGCTGGTGAAGAAGAATGAGAAAATGGCTTTAGGGCTGTTAGAAGAGCTCTGTCTGGAGACACAGTGGTTTGTTAACTAGTCTGCAATATCTAACAAGTCTCCTATTCCCAGAGGTTGACTGACGCAGACTAAATATCAGACAACATACCCTGTTTCACCTCAGTCTCCGGTGAAAAAGCTAAATTCACCTAAAAGCTCATTTTAAAATCAGTGTGTTGAAATGTATTTTGGACACCAGAAACATTTTAAGTAAGACCAGATTTTCCCACAAGTAGACCTTTTTTTTAGTCTTTTGGATAAAGTAGGTGCCCCAAGGATAGGCCCTACATATGTATGTTAACTGTCTGCATGCCTTTACCTTGGAATGACCCTAATTTTCAATAGCAATGCACTTTACTTGGGTACAACATTAGATAACAGCATTTTAGCAGTCAATTTGGCTGATAAATATTGCTCTTTATGAAGACAAATCAATGCTAATGTTATTATTTTATGTACAGTTCCTTGTTAATTGCTATTATGTAAAAGGACAAAAAATGAACCCAGTTTGAGTCTGCAAAACCAGACAAAAGAAACTTATAATGTCAAATTGAATTAGAAAACGTCTTGAATCATCATTTTATCGAGCATTTGAATGTGTTAAAAATACCACTTTTTTAATAAATTATTATAAAATTAATTTGCCACCATTTTATTCATTACATTTAGCATGTCTGAGTGGCAAAGTTGGGGGATGACTAATCTGTTTTTATCTCCAAAACAACACTGTTGGAAGCTGTTTATTGTACATCGTGTCACTGTAATCTTTTACATTTGTTGGTTGTTTGATTGGGGGCTAATGCTGTACTTATTTCGCCTGCGGCCGTGGCTTAGTGGTGAGCATATGCACTTATTAATCCTACTTCAATGTATTATTCACTGGATCGAGTCCATCTGTCGACCATCAGGTATATGAGTGAGTCACATGATGTGGCTCCGGCAATTGGAGGGGTGGTTTTTATACGAGGTTTCCTCCCAGTTTACTGCCGTTACAAGGCGAAGAACAGTGTGAAGTGAACAATCCGTCGTCATTTAAGTGAAATACCTTTGAGTACAGCGTTCAACCCCAATCAAACAAACATCCGTATTTCACTAATAATGACAGTGTGTCAGACTTATGGGTGAAGCAAACCACTGTCAGCTCACTCTACAAATTACAATGATAAGGCTGAATACTTAGATACCACTAACAGCTTCTCCTTGCCTCCTAGCTCTGTGAACACCAGGCTAACAGTTGGTCTGTCTGACTAGCCATTTCTTTTCAAGGATGACTCATACATTGACCAATATAAAAAGGTTTCAAAAACAAATCAAACAAAGTTAATTTCTGGATGACCACTTCTTAGTTTTGTGATAAAAAAACACACTGTTTCGATACATATGCTTGTATCGTCATCTGATGTAAACTGACTGGAGGTTTAGTGTTATATATTTTATTGTTCATGTACAAGTATCAAAGTAGATACAGTCATATGTACATGTATCAAAATGTTGTTTATTTTATCACAGAAATAAAAATGGGTTATCCAGTAATAAACAGGTTATGTTACCTCAATTCTAAATTTATTCAAATCTTAAGTCAAATAATATATCATAATGAGAAATGTAATCCCTACATTAATATGAACATAGTCTTTTTCCCTTCAAAATCTGATCATCAGCTTATTAAGTTAGAATTGTCCACACTTTTACAGTTACCATTTATGACAGCTGGTATTATGGCATGAATTTGACTCTGTTGACATTTCATGTTTGTTTTGTTTCTTTGATTGGGGTTAAACACCTTAATTAAGGTTATTTCACCTACAATACAATGTGCCAGCCCAATGTGTAAAGGAAATGACCCTCGACGCCACTGACATTTCACGAGCTGTACTACTACTTCGATCAGAGTAGAGGCTGACAAATCAGTCTCGAGTCCAGCGTCGTAGTGCCACGCAGCTAAATGAGAGAACTTGTTGACAGAGTGAGTAGTTATATGGCAGTGAGGTAAACGATAAGCCTCATTATGAATGACCAATCAAATCATCATTAGGAAGGATTGACAGTCTGGCATTTCCAATAGACTTCAGTCTACTCGTAAATTACATCACCAGAATAAAAAACAGGCTTATGGTTTCAGTGATAACATACTACATGTATGTGAGGGTAATGCTTGTCTTTTATCTTCTATAATTTGAAGCTTCTTCATCTTTGTGTCAAATCGATTTTTGTGATCAGTAAAATTCTTCTCTAGGTACCTGAAGAAAGCTAACTGATATTTGTTGAGGATGTACCCACATGGGTATAGAAGTGTGTTAGCTCTCAAATAAACAGAGAAACCTTTGAAGTCTTTGCTTCTGTGAATTTGTTTTGGCATTATTACGGTCAAGGTTATCTACGATAGCCCAAGTAAGTATCCCAAAATCTATAGACCATGCACAACTACCTGGGCAATATAGTAACATGTTAGTATTTAGTAAACAATCTGAAACCCATGGAAATAACCTAGATAAAACCACAGACCCTTTTAAGAAAATGATAATGGACTGGGCAGTTTGCTTGTAAACAATATCATGTCTGCACACTGCCATATTGTTATAACATATCATCCAGGAAACTTGGCCTGGCCATCCTTCTCTCTTTTCCATTTAGCTGGTTTATTTGCCAGGTGGTGATATTGGGTTATTAGTCCCCTCCTGCTAGGAACAGTTCAAATAATCCTGATCTTTAACAGCCATGTGTGACCAGAAACAATGCTATTAGTAAACAGTTTTCCACAAACAGATGGTGATTTCATACACTCATCTTTTGACTAATCTTCCTGACATTTTTCCACAATATTTAAAGGCATTTCTACCAAAGTTTTGATTATTCAAAGATGTTTATTCATATCTGTTTTTTTGGCTCTACAATCTTCAAAATATTCCGGCTATATAAATTTTTATAGCTAACATATGTGTACAAGTACTTCATGCTTAATTACACTTTCTCTAAACATGTAATGTTAATCTGTGCTGGGAAAGTCATTGGTATATAATATAAGATGCTTTTAACCTATAAAGTGTTGTCTCATTGCTATTGCCCGCAGCCGTGGCTTAGTGGTTAGCATGTGCGCTTACTAATCCTACTTCGATGTACCATTCACGGATCGAGTCCGTTCATCAGTTATATGAGTGAGTCACACGATGTGGCTCCAGCAATCGTGGGGTTTTTTTTTTACGAGGTTTCTTCACGATTTTCCACCTTTATCAGGCAAGAAACAGTATGAAGTGGACAATCCGCCTTATATAAGTGAAATACCTTTGAGTACAGCCTTAAACCCAATCAAACAAACAACCGTATTTCACTAATAATGACAGTGTGTCAGACTTATGGGTGAAGCAAACCACTGTCAGCGTCACTCTACAAATTATAATCATAAGGCAGAATACTTCTATACCGCTAACAGCTTCTCGTTGCTTCCTAGCTCTGTGAACACCAGGCTAACACTTGGTCTGCCTGACTAGCCATTCCTATTAAAGGATTACTCATACATTTCCCAATATAAATAGGTTTCTGCCTTACAGGGCCTAAACTGTTAAATAAAGTGTCAGCTGACAAATGACTGGTGGAGAGTTGGGTGCGATCTGCCTGTTTGGCCAGGTGCTTACGTCCATAATGTATGCATTAGGTTTTGTTAATTTCACTTTAAACTGACTTAAATATTGAACATGTTTTTGTTCAAATGGAATGTTTCAATCTGCATGTGACCTTAACATCCCCCCCCCCCCCACACACACACACAGACACATGTTGCCCCCTCCCTGTTAATTATGTGTGTCTAGAACTTTTTGTTGAGGATTGTTGATTAAATTTGTTATAAATTACTGAGCTGTAATCATATCCAAGACTGATAGCGATTTGATTGTCACCTGGATTGGATATCAAATTAATCATCGCTCACCCACAAGTAGAGTAATATTACTGCCAAAAAAAAGTCTCTAATTAGAATTGTGTTCTGTCAAGTTTTGAAAGTCATCAATTTTCCTCGAGAAATTGTTACGGTCATTTTGAAATCTCTATCCCACAGATAACATAAGTGAACTCTGTCAGCTTGATATTATGAAATTCAGAGTAATTCACAATATGCCAGATTTTCTCAGCTTACGGTATATTATCTAAAAGTTTAGACACAATTTAAGAAAAATTGAAAACTTGCACATAATAGCTGGCAGCAAAATTGGGAGTATCCTAGTTGAATCGTTATGATTAACCTTAACAGTAAAATGATGAAAGATAACAAATGTGAACAATTTTTTAAAAAAGTTATCTGTGTTAGATATTTTATTTGATATTTTTAGGTGTACTTCGCATATTGCTTGTTCTCTCAGCTTTCTCGACTGGATGGCAGATCGGTAAGCTGGAAATCAGAGCTAGATTCTCGCTGCATCAATGAGCCAGACTGTAGCATGGACATAGATAAAACTCCCAATTGAAAAGTCGATATGAGAAGGGCTTATAGTCTCCCTCATAATCCTAACTCAGGGGCTCATTATTTGATCAGATTGTTGGATGTTTGTTCACGCAAGACGGCCGTTTTGATGAGTCTGTCATCAGGGTCATAATTGGCTATGTCCTTTTGAACCATCCTCACTCCCTTGATCTCATGTATCTGTTCTAGATCCCATTCGTCATTCCAGGGGTTCGATCCTTTGATACAGAATTGTTGCCATAGTGATACCTTAATAAGGTAGTCATTACAGATATAAGCAACACTTACAGATGCCTCTCATTAGATTTCCTATTTGTTAATTGTATCTTTCTGGAAATATACTTTTATCTGCAAAGTATTGAAGGAGAAAACCAATAGATTTGTTAAGAGTTATCAGTATCTCAGCATGAAATATGTAAGAAATGGTTTATCTTTACATCCACAGGGATCCTTGCAACTTAACCGTAATTTGAAATCTTAAGTAATTTTGTTTAATACAAAAATTGGAAATTACACATTTTCCGTGAATTATACTTGCAGTAAATTTATCACTTGCCAGACAAAACAAATATCAAACCAGCTATCCATGGTTGATAGGTCGTTGCTAGTGAAGGTGAAAAGTGGAAAATGGTCTTTATTGGTATTTCTGCTTTCCTTTGAAAACTCTCACTCTGAACTGTTTTCTAAATCTTTGCAATTTTACACATATCTTGATTGATGCTGTCAGTGTTACCATAGGTCAAATTCCCCCTTAAATTGATGATGACATGGTAAATGCATGTAGTGTTGACTTCTTTAACAGGTCTTGGGGAATTGATTTCTGAATGGATGTATTATTGATGGTCATGAGAATCTCAATTCTGTAGGTCTGACCTCAGCCTGACCTGATGTGTGTCTTTGTTATTATATAGCTCGTCCAAATCTTGATCATGGTGCTGTCGGGGTAGATCCTGTGTTTGTTATATATCACTCACTGTTGGAAGTTGAATATATAATATCTTTAGTTATGGATTCGTTCTGCTTTGAAGAACCAGGTCTCCGCAGGTTGCCCCTGGCTTAACTGTCATGCTCGTTCTCTTTCCAATAGAGCTAGTTACATAGAGCCTTTTGGAAATATATATGGTGGTCCTTATCGTGATCAGATAGAAAGTGTTATTTTTTCTGTGATTCAAGGGGAACAAGTCTAATAGTATGCACATTTTCACATATGTTCTTAATTATTTGTTTTTTAGGAAATGTACTAGATTTGATGTGGCCATCTTTAAATCATATAGCTGTGGTAATAATGCTGAGATCATGTGTCTTTTGTGTTAGACCATCAGAAAATCTACTCATATGCACACTGTTTGGACTGAATTTTCATCTAATCTACTTCAGTGTACAGCTGTTTTAATATAAACTCCAACTGGGATAACTCCATACAATGTTTTAGGAGTTTGACTTTTGTCAAAATCGTCATTGGCTTATAATTGTGTCAACTTAAATAGATTGGATTGTCCTTAATTCTGCGGTTGAATCCATATTTCTAGGTGAAGTGTTCTAGATGAAGCAAGGGCACTAGTTTGTTTTTTTTTAAATTTAATTTTTTTGTAAAATTAGACGAGAAACAATTTGAACAATAACAATTGTTTTAGACTTAGAATCTTGTGTTCATATTATATTATGTTTGAGTAATATTATGTATAGAGGACATCAGTAGGTTTATCCAGCCCTCTCAGTATCAATGTCCTCTACAGACAGATAAACCAGTTCAGGGCTCTGTTTTAATGTTGAAATACCAACTGAATTTGATCGGGTTTGTGTTCATTGGCCTTTTAATTCTGTCATCTTAAAATAATTGCTTTGTCATTAATTCTACAATTTTTCCATATTTCTAGGTTAAGTTTTCTAATTGAATGAAGTCCACTAGTTATTATTTTTAAAAAATTTAATTGTTAAAAAAATAAAAAATTCAGAACAATTGTTTTTGGTTTATGATCTTGTGTTCAGGTCATATCATATAATATTATGTTTGAAATATATGATGTTAACAGGAGACCAGTAGGTGTATCCAGCCCCCTCTAGCAATAATATCCTCTACTGAATGATAAACTATTAAACCAGTTCACAGCTCTGTTTTATATTGAAATACCTATTTGAGACTGGGGTTGTGTTCTGTTGCACTCCTATTTCTATTGGGGTTTCCAATTTTAAAATGAGAATACAGCTTGTACTGGTATGAAAGGACTATAAATAAACACACTGGCATATTGTTCAAAAGATTAAAAAATTCCAGTAAATATAATGGTAAATTTGTAAAAAAAAAAAATTTAATTTTAAAATGGTTGAGACTTAAATTACATTATCAGGTTACAGTCAGTTGCTTTTTATACAAGATATATATTTTTTTTTATCAAGGTCAACCTAATGGGGATTCATAGCAGTCATTTTATTGACTATCTTGTTTGTAATGATTTGCCAAAATTGAATAAAATAAGGATTTGACAGTCCTTTGATGTCCTGGACATCATTTAGATTTTTTTTAAAAAACTGTGATCAAAATTGAATTAAAAAAAATATTGAATATTTGTAGCTGAAAAGGGAAATATTGAATTGTAAACTGCTTAGATTAGGCTTTTATTGAATTGGGTTGCCTATATTCAGCCTCCAGAGCAACTTCTATTAATTCCTAACAATGTGCAGATGGATCTTTAAATAAATTATTATCTTCTTTCAAAACCTAAACGAATTAATGGAAAGCTGTAGGATTTAAAGAATTTAAACACAATGAGATACTGAAGTTACGACTGAAGTTAAGATGTCTTTTGTGCTGTACCTTCTATTGCAATACACATTGTGACCATTCCAATAATATTGAGCAATTGATTATTATAGAGTGCATGGATCATGCTATGTGGGATGTCCAAAGACAAACAAACGGTTATTTTTGGTGAATGTGGAATCTTTTTACCTTCTTACTTTATGATCTAACGAACGGCAAATTATGTATATGTGAGGGAGAGGGACACTGATTTGGCAAGGGCTTAGCCAGAAATCAAAAGTATGGTGTCCAAAATGGTCCAATTTTATCACTTTCCCTATCTCCTGCATGTTAAAGTTTCTTAAAACAGGGTGTCCAAATGAGGCAATTTTTAACTTCAGGGTGTCCATTTGGACGGGTGGAGACTCCTCTGCCTAAGCCCTTGGTTGTATGTCAATTGAAAAGAAGCAAATGTTTGTTTGTTTGATTAGGGTTTAACGCCATACTTAAGGTTATCTCCCTCACCTGTTGGCATGCCAGCCCAATGTGTGTAGAAACCCAACCTTGAGGCCACTGGCAACAAAGACAAGACAGGACAATCACAGGATGTAATACATGTACATCACTCTCAAATTGACTTCCTGTTGCCCCTTAGCTCTGGGGCAACTGGAAGCTCCTTCTCAACGTCAACCCTCAAATCCAAAGTAATACAGCTATGAGCCATCCTCTGATGGTCACTTTTTATTTACACACATCAACCAATAAAATGCTACAACTGAACAAATTGCAAACATGGTTTTCACAGTTCCAAGCAACCAAGGCTGACCTGCATCTTGGCGTTCCATCTCATATCAGTTACAATAAATGAAACTTTGGCACCCATACATCATCATCAGATTCATCACAGAAGACATTACAGTTCTACTCTCTTTTTCTATCTGTTTGGTGTCTTTTTGTCCAAAAAGACCTAGATCTTTGCACATCTTAGATCTACAGAAAAAGTGTGACGTCTTGTGTATGTTTCTATAAACTTTCACTGAATTCAATATTAAATTTGAACTTGCACTTTTCTCTGTTACTTGGGTGCTGATCACTCAAAAGGAAGATTTACACTGACCCAGATGTGTACATGCATGTACAAATGCGTTTTCTTGAACCTTTCTCCACAAAAGCAAAACTATATGTTAATTTCTGATTGAAATTATTGGAAAACTGACATTTATGGGATAAATAAAATCTTAAATTTGTGACCCAGATATGATAATTATTAAACCTGTGGTAGAAACTTTCATTTAACGTGCGTTGGAGGCTGGGAATTGCAAAGTCACTAATTAGAGATACTTTGTACATTGTATGGTGTCTTTCACTTATATTGGTGTAAAGACATCATTTGTTCAATGGCGAACTCTTAATAATTAGAAGTATTATGACTATCAGTATCTGTAAAATATTTTGAGTATTTCTTTGGTATGAATTGAATTGGTTGCCATTGTATTTTCATAAAGCAAATCATAAAAATATATTTTTTATCTGAAATCCGATGAACATGAAGCCAGACCAAGCTTTTGTTCAAACGTGCCCTTGCTATTCTGTTTGATTGAACTGTATACTATATGAGCTTCTTATTTGTTCAAGGTTACTTGGTATTTATCTTTGATATAGGGGAAAAAAAATAGGTCAGGTTGTGCCATATTTTTTTATGATTATAACTACATGTACTTGACACACTATATGGTCCTGGGTGGGTGACTGGATGGATCTCCATGTGTCTTCACTCTCTCTCACAGCAATGCATGCAGATTTCATAACACACATATTTATTGCGGTGTATATTTGCATGATTTGTTTTATCTTGCCATGTTGTCTATGCTATGCAGGCCTGTGCTATGGAGGAGAACGGACAGAACAGGGTTTCCCCATGGTTATGCAAACTTAATTTAGGAAGACCCATTTATAGGTTTCCCAAATTGTTTGCAGTCTTTGTCTAAATTTGCATTTTGCTACTGATTTTGACAAATTTT
>JAQQZZ010048995.1:0-10146 GCA_030265115.1 Mopalia vespertina | reverse complement strand
TACTGTCTTTACTTAGCACTGGAGGAAAATTAACTTTCCAACATTATGGAAATGCTTCACATCTTGGTTGTGCTAGTATCAATTATTGTTGGTCACTGCCGTCATATAAGTGAAATACATTTAAGCATGGCGTAAAACACCAATCAATCAATCTTTATTATAGATCAATTAATTTTGTTATATTTTTCTTTAAATCTTTTCAACAGGGCTTAGCCAGATATCAAAAGTATGGTGTCCAAAATGGTCATTTTGCATCACTTTTTCCCTATCTCCTGCATGTAAAAGTTTCCTAAAACAGGGTGTCCAATTGAGGCAATTGTTCAATTCAGGGTGACCATTTGGACAGGTGGACACCCTCAGCCTAAGCCCTTGTCTTTCAAGCGTTTTGAGTGACTTAAATTTGCAACAAGAGGAGATTTTTTTAAGACAAACTTTTTGCATTCTTGTTGACAAATTGTAAAACAATCCCTTTTAATTCAGTGCTGAATCCAAATTTACCCCTTCATATATTTTCTATTTATCATTGTGTTAAGTATGTTTGCCTGTCAATTGCTGATTTTCACACACCTGTCTTCATGATTCGATAGGAAGAAGAGGAAATGTTAAATGAAGTCGGATATGATGATATCGGAGGTTGTCGCAAGCAGCTTGCTCAGATTAAAGAGATGGTTGAACTACCACTCAGACATCCACAGCTCTTCAAAACTATTGGAGTCAAGGTAACAGATTGATTTGTTCATACTTAAAGAATAATATTACTTAAAGAAATCTGGCATATAATGATGTTTTGTTTAGTATAAGATAAAATTTCTCTAAACCTATTTCTGTTTCCAGCCACCACGAGGTATAATGTTATATGGTCCCCCTGGTGTTGGTAAAACACTCATCGCTAGAGCCGTAGCCAATGAAACTGGAGCTTTCTTCTTCTTAATCAATGGTATTTATTTATTTATATCAAACTTCAAAATGTATTTTAAGTGCAGCTCATTAATGATCATTCACCCATTGCGCTTTAACCCCAATCAATCAACCAACCAACCAATCACATATGGTTGTCGTTGGATAATTTGTACAATACTCTAACTATACAGGTTGTGAACAAAATGACTTAACAGATTTCACCTGGTTTTCCACTGTAATTAGGCAAGGAACAGTGTGGAGTGGCTAATCCGTCCTATAAGTGAAATACCATTAAGTAGGACATTAAACCCCAATCAAACAAAAGAACATGTTTGGAGTTCTGTTTAAACTGTTTTACTCTTTTTGTTTAGGTCCTGAGATCATGAGTAAATTAGCTGGAGAATCTGAGAGTAATTTGAGGAAAGCTTTTGAAGAGGCAGAGAAAAACTCCCCAGCAATTATCTTCATTGATGAGCTCGATGCCATTGCTCCCAAAAGAGAAAAGGTACCAAACAGCATACAGTGATACACTTGTCAGTCTTGCATAAAGATAGCACTTCAGAAGTATAGGAATGAAATGATAGGCTGGGTTTTAGTGTGATTCATTGGGCATACAGCACAGGTCAATGCTCAGGGCCCAATTGTTTGAAAGACTTGGTGAGGAGAGTAGAATAACTCATAAATAGTAAACTTAAGATTCAATTTAACGCACTTTAAACAAATCTTGGCAGTCTGCAGCTGTGGCTTGGTGATTAGCAGGTCGGCCTACTTCGATGAGCCGCTCACCGGTTCGAATTCATCTGTTGACCATCTGGTATATAAACGAGTCACATGATGTGGCTCCAGGAATCGCAGGTGTGGTTTTTATTAGGTGTTCTTTAGTTTTCCACCATATTTAAGCAAGAAACTGTGAAATGAACAACCCATCATATAAGTAAAATACCCTTGAGTAAGATTAAACCCCAATCAAACAAACAAATCATTCTCTGTGCTGTTGCTGAGAGTTACAAGCTCGCTGTTAATTAATTCACATTTAAATGACTAGGATTTAGACAAGAAGTTATAAATCTTATGTGTCTAGTAAGAGATGATTCTTAATCTCACACCAGCCATTGAGCACAACAATACAATGGAAATACAACTTTTTTTTAGACACATGGTGAAGTGGAGAGACGTATTGTTTCACAATTGCTAACCTTGATGGACGGACTGAAGCAGAGATCTCATGTGATAGTGATGGCTGCTACCAACCGACCTAACAGTGTAGATGGGGCTCTCAGACGTTTTGGTTTGTTTTTATTAATCCGCTTTTCTGTCTGCTAACATATAAATAAAATTTGTATGATTTGTATTAACGGACAACAAAATTTTTCTCCTTGTAAATGTCGAATAGCAACTGATTAAGTTTGCATTTTCCCCTGGTTTGCTGATTTTTTAAAATACATAAATGTGCCTTTGTGAAAATAAAGCAAAATTGCTTTAAAATAAAATCTTCATTGATTATGGGATGACAAAATTTGTCAATAGCAAAATACAAATAAAGATGAAGACTGCAAACAATTTGGGAAACCTATAAATCGGTCCTCCTAAACTAAGTTTGCATAACCATGGGGAGACCCCGTTCTGTCCGTTCTCCCCAACAGCACAGGCCTGGGTTCACTTCACCAATATATTTGTTAGGTTGAATGAATATCAGTCTAAATGTTCAGCAGTTTTGTCATTGTATGATGTGTTTACTGTACAGGACGATTTGACAGAGAAGTAGATATAGGCATTCCCGACGCAACAGGTCGACTGGAGATTCTACGGATTCACACAAAGAACATGAAGTTATCTGACGATGTAGATCTTGAACAAGTAGCAGCAGAGACTCATGGTTTTGTGGGAGCAGATTTAGCGGCTCTTTGCTCAGAGGCTGCTCTTCAGCAGATCCGAGAGAAAATGGACTTGATTGACTTGGAGGATGAACAAATTGATGCTGAAGTATTAGATGCTCTTGCAGTCACTATGGAGAACTTCAGGGTAGGAATTTTTTTAACTTTCCTTGTACAGTCACTTGTTGCAGACCTCAGTCTATAGGCAGCATGTTTCAAGCATACTCATACTGCGTCTACTTAGTGCGTGTAAACTGTTGATTCAGAAGGCTGCAGTCAGGACAAATTGATTATGACGCCTCAATGCTCTTCCACAAAGCCATCTTATGTAAAACGTCTTTACCATGACAACCGGTATTGAAGACCTAGACTTGCTATGGCAGCAGTATAATCAACATACGGTTAAAGTTCACTCAGTGAAACCAGCCTCAGATGTGTATCTTGTCAAAGCAAATAAATAATTTTTTTACCAGAAAAATTTCAGAAGATAGAGAAAATAATGCTTTTTTCGTCTGATTCGGATTTTTTTTTTCACATTGGATGATATTTCGAATATAGGTAGTCTCCAGTTATATTATTTATAAGGTTGTAACTTGTAATTCCAGAATTTTTGGAGTAAACACATGGACTTTAATTTATGGCATCTGTGGATGGTTGTGTTGAAATACATGTCACATGTTAACATATGCATCAGCAGCTGCCATGTAGATGGACATTAAACAATATTTGTGGATTCTAATGTGAATTAATAAATAGTTTAAAACAAACAAAAAGATAGGGCTTAAATGTTAGGGCTTAAATGTGTATGTTTTCTATTAAATTCCCTTTTCTTACCCGCAAAAAAAGTTTGTAAATGTTTACTTTATACAAGTTGTCTCCAAAATGAGTAGGATGTAGCTGGTGTGATGAGGGTATGGCATTTTTTTATCAAAAACAAATAGAACATGGGTTGATTTGTGCATAAAATGGAACAACTGTTGTGTTTGTGTTGACAGTGGGCCATGTCTAAGAGCAACCCAAGTGCCCTGAGAGAGACAACGGTTGAGGTACCAACAGTTACATGGGATGATGTAGGAGGTCTTGAGAATGTCAAGAGAGAGCTCCAAGAACTTGTACAGGTATGCAGATTCTGATTAAATGCAAGGTTCCATTTATGTGAATGTATAATGCTTATATATTAAAAATGCAGATGACTGCTGTTAGCTGGCTGGTGGTTAAGTGGTTGGTGTGTCTGACCACAGATCCACCTTCCATGTTCAAGTCCTCTGGTTGACCTCCAATATTTGAGGAAGTCTCACAAGGCGACTGGCATTATCAGTGGTGGTTTTTGTGAGCTCCCCTCTTGGCTTTCCACTATAGTTAAATGAGGCATCAGAATGAGAAGTTGACAATTTGTCATCATAAAGTGAAATACCCTTGAGTAGGAAGATAACGCCGTCAAGCACACAAATGGTAGTTAAGTATTTGCAGTGCATAACTGATACAAATGCACCAAGATAAATACGTAAAATATTTGTCACCATATTTATTATAGCCAGTTCAAAAAATAAAGAAAATTTTAGGAAGTGCAAAACTTACTTTTTTTGGTAGATATTTTCATCACCATGTATGTTTATTTGTAGTACCCAGTCGAACATCCTGAGAAATTCCTTAAGTTTGGTATGACTCCTTCAAAGGGTGTGTTGTTCTACGGACCACCTGGATGTGGTAAAACTCTATTAGCTAAGGCTATTGCTAATGAGTGTCAGGCAAATTTTATATCTGTGAAAGGACCAGAATTGTTGACCATGTGGTTTGGAGAATCAGAAGCCAATGTCAGAGATATCTTCGATAAGGTATGTTTTTATATTTCATCTCGCTGAATCGGAAAGAATAAAAATGTCTGTAACCATAGGCAATTCGTATTTCAAAAACAGTTATGTTTGATAGGCTAGCATATGAATATTTCGTACATAAAGGAAGCCATTTTTCAGAATTTTTTGCTCATATTATACCTACAGTGTTTCAAGGAGCCAACTTCCCTATAGCTGCGGAATGAATGCATCAAATTTTTGGCTCCATTGATTCTTGTATGTGTCCTGGAAGCCAACAAACTGCATCTTGCAAGGCATCAATCAGCATCCTACACAATCTATGGAATAGCCCATGATGGTCCTCTTGCTACATGTAGGAATCGCTGGACATCTTTCAGACTCGATCAGCTCAGCTCTGTTGCAAAGTTATCAAGGAGAAAAACTATGGATTAAAATGATGTGTTGGGGGGGAAAGCAGCAGATGGTTGGAAGGGAGCTTCATGCTGCCCTGGTACTTTCAAGCCTAAGGGGCAACATGAAACTGATCTGTTTGTGATGTCTTTGTATTACATCCAGTGTCCTGTCTTGTCTTTGTTGCCTTCACCCATTGGACTGGTATGCCGTCATGTGAATAAAATAACCTATAGTACGGCCTTTAACCCCAATCAACCAAACATTCCAAAGCATGGAGAATCGATTAATTTAAATTTGCTCTTAAGACAATAGCTGCAACAAATGATGGACATGCAAAACCTATTTAATTTTAGTGGAAACTTTGTGAATATCAGTAGTCTAGTTTCAGTTAAACTTTTGTATTATTTGATTGTGATCAGAAACACGGGAAGCATAACATATGTGCTATTTAATGACACATTTTGTTTGGAATTTCCACTCAATCCTGAAGTTAATTTTTTTGAATAGCCCATACCACAGCATGGGAGATTCAATTGTCTTATTCCTCTAGGAACAAATGAAAACTGCTCAGTGACTTAAGTATTGGGTCCCTATAAAGCTTTTTCAACATAAATGTAAAATCCTATTTTACAGCCGTTCTAACTGTGCAAGTACTGATAAACCTGTTCCACTTACAATCTTTTAAATTTTTTATTGTAAATAATTTGATCAGAAAGACTGATTTGTAACATATAAGCTATTTAATGAAGCATACTGTTTAAAATGTCTGCATAATCCTGAGGTTAATGTTTTTGAATCCCTGATGGCGACTGGGCAATATCCAAGTGTGCTCTGGGCTTTTTATTTTACTCTGAATTTTGTGTACTGTTTGCTGACTGTCCGCTCCTTGGACAAATTGTTTCCTAGACAGTTTATTTTCCCATTGTATTCTGGTAATCCACGCTTACCATGGGAAGTTGGCTCTTCTGTATGTATTCAAACTTTAAAATTCTATCACATTTTACCAACTTTTTATCACAAATTGCTTTTCAGGCGCGATCTGCTGCCCCATGTGTGCTGTTCTTTGACGAATTAGATTCCATAGCAAAATCAAGAGGTGGTAGTGCCGGAGATGGAGGTAAGTCCATCACACCTCACTACATGTATAACTATAGGATTAATCTTTGGAGATATTTTGAAGGATCAAATAAGAAAACTGCAATTTGTTTTGCTTTTTTTAAGTTTTGACTAATGGACTGGAAAGGATAAAATATTTGTCCAGTTTGAATGTGTAGTCCGTTAATTATGAGATCATTCTCCTAAAATTTGTATGATAGAGATGGAATCACCAGTGTCACTTTTATAATGAGGAAAATCCAGCAAGTTATTGAAAAATTGAACAGGCAAAATAGTTCTGCATCATCTTTATAGGAGTGAATTGGATGGCAGTCGTGGGGGTGGTTTTTGCAAGATTTCCATTTGGGTGTTTTTCCACTGTATTAAAACTGTGTGAAATGGGCAGTCTGTCGTCATATAAGTGAAATACCCTTGAGTATGATGTTAAACCCCAATCAAACAATCCATTGGGATGCCATACTCTCACTTTAGTGAAATAACCTGATGTGTGACTGAAAAAAATGATGTGTGGGAACTCCAGTTATTCATCTTGCTGCTTGTACTTATATTATTTATATATTTGACTTTTATGCTGGCCCTACTCACTCTGATGTGAACTGTCCTGTTTGTGTATCTCCTAAACTGAATACTTTCAGTTTCTAGTATTATGGCAAATTGTGTATTATTTAGGTGGTGCAGCAGACCGTGTGATTAACCAGCTCCTGACAGAGATGGACGGAATGAGTGCCAAGAAGAATGTCTTTATCATTGGTGCCACCAACCGGTAAGAAAGTGTCAGCCTTAGAGTGCTGTCTATTATCCTAAATTATATATCTTGATAAATTCAAAACTTAATGAACAAATCATGACTCATTGGTATATCCATTCTCTCAGAATACATTCAGTTTTGATTGGGATGTTTGATTTTTAGAATTACGTTTGTAATTCGTAGCTAGAATGGGGGAATTTTGTAAGATTTTTTAAAACATTCATTTTCCTATCCTTTTGTTATTACCTTGAAAACTGACTAGTATTGTGTATTTCTGTTGACAGACCAGATATTATTGATTCGGCTATCCTGCGTCCAGGCCGTCTGGATCAGCTGATCTACATCCCTCTCCCTGATGAGAAATCACGTATCCAAATCCTCAAGGCAGCTCTTAGGAAATCACCCATCTCAAGGGTACTACTAAAACCTTATTATTTGCATTGATATCTTTCCAGTATATTGTACATTCCAATAAAACCAAATTCATTAAAAACAAATTCAGTGATGTTATTTGTATTTTAATTTCTTGTACCAGATCAATTTTTGCATTTCACCATGTCGTAAAATTTATGTTAAAGTATCATTTAATATTTGTTAAATTCTCTCCGTTCCATGTTCTTGCAATGTTTAGATGAATGTATTGATTATTTTCAGGATGTTGATCTAGATTTTTTGGCTAAGGCCACGAAAGATTTCAGTGGAGCTGATTTAACAGAGGTTTGTCAGCGAGCATGTAAACTGGCTATCAGACAGTCAATTGAGGTGGAAATTAAACAGGAGCGAGAAAGAGCTGCCAATCCTGATGCAGACATGGTATGTGTTAAGTATATGAGGCTCTGTAAATGTTACTAATGTTCCACAGGAAATGATCATATTCAGGGTTTATCTAATGAGTGTGATTTTGCTATGGAGTCCCAATTTGAAGGCTCTCTCTGTAAACACATCTGTATAGTTGAGCTGTTTTTTTCAGTCAAAGCACTATTGGTCTGGGTTTAGTGGTTAGCATGTCCGTAAACTTATTCACCTTCGATGTACTGCTCACGCCCCGTACTTATGAAATACCCTTGAATATAACATTAAATCGCAATCAAAGAACTAATATGTTTTATGAAGAGAGGTTGGGAGGAAGCAACATGTTGCCCTGGTGGTATGTAAGCTAAGGGTCCATAATGATTTGACCTGTTGTATCTTCTGATTGCAAGATCTTTGATGCCTGTGGCGTAGCAGGTTGTCTCTTTCATCCATAAGGTTGGCACACTGCCACATGGGTGAAATAATCTTAAGTACAATGTTTAATCTCGAACAAACATGAAGTGTAGTCATTATTTTGATCAATCTGATTATTATCAGATCTAAATTAGCTACCAGGCATTGTAGTATGTAGACCTGAGAGAATGGTTTTAAAATGTGTTTCAATGAAGTACTGTAGGGAGAAGGAATGGTCACTGTCAAATGTCCTATATAAAGCCAGTTAACTAGAGCCTCCAAACACGACTCTTTATCTAAGCTTGTTCACGTGTACAGACCCAGAGGAATTCCCAGTTAACCATTGCCAAAGGTGATGTTGATGTGGTTCAATGAAGTACTGTAGGGAGAAGGAATGGTCACTGTGTCAAATGTCCTATATAAAGCCAGTTAACTAGAGCCTCCAAACACGACTCTTTATCTAAGCTTGTTCACGAGTACAGACCCAGAGGAATTCCCAGTTAACCATTGCCAAAGGTGATGTTGATTTGGTAATAGACTCTTAACATCAAAATGGTGTTTTATGCTGTACTCAAGGGTATTTCACTTATGACGGCAGTGTATTACAACAATAATTGACAAGGACAACCATAAAATGTGAAGTATTTTGATAATGTTAGAAAGTTTATGTTCCTCTAGTGCTAAGTAAAGATGGCATTGCTACTCTCCAAACAAACTGCCCATAACAAAATGGTATTAAAGTTCTTTGAGAACATCCTGACCCTGGTTCCTGGTATTAACAGATTTGATTTTTCTTTCCTAGGAGATAGAAGAGTCTGACCCTGTACCAGAGATAGGTAGAGATCACTTTGAAGAGGCTATGAAATTTGCTAGACGTTCCGTTAACGATAGTGACATTCGCAAATATCAGATGTTTGCCCAGACTCTTCAACAGAGTCGTGGATTTGGTGCAAATTTCAGGTGAGAAAATTATCTATAAGGATAGGTTGTAAAACGTGCCATTTGCATCTTGTTTGTTTTCAGGTTAGTTTACTTAACTGAACATTTTTACATCAGGGGCCTGTTCAAAAGTGTTTTAACTTTAAAGACCAGTCTTAAGCCGTTTAATCTAGTTTAAAATGGATCATAAAACAGAAGACTGTTGTTTTACAAGCTAAATTGTGGTTCAAGATGGGTCTGAATCTTTATTAAGATTGGTCTTATGTACCTTTGGATACAATCCCCTGTTTTACAAAGGAAATTAGAACAGCCATTTGACAAAATAATGTCCTGGCGTAAAAAATGTGACCTAATAGAACAGGTTTCATTATCCATCACTGTTCACGAATGATTAGGATTACATCACACTATTCACATGAAAGAAATATGGAATGTTTTGATGTCGGGTTGCTAAGGAAATGATAAAAATGAGTTTATTGTGGGATATTTTCTAACACCAGATTAAATTGCTAACACCGATATAGACCTTCAACATGGCTTGACATCATCTAATAGCGGATTAACTTTAATAGCGCTTCAAGCAACCGGCCCCAGTTTATCAGAATCTTTAAGAAAGGCTGCTTCAACTTACCAAACGGATTGAAGACTAAAGGTCAATCGTTGAGCAACCTATTGTTGGTAGCTTCCTTTGTCTTGTCTTTTTGACATCAGGATTGTTTTGTTTGTTTGTTTGATTGATTGGGGATTAGCGCTGTACTTTCGCTTTTTAAGGAGCATCACAATGCAGATTTGTGTCCCTTTCGCTAAGTTTGTACCGTAAAACGGGGTATTAAGGGACACTTTTGATTCATTTTCTGTGATTCCTCCACATATATCATAATTGTGGACGAGACACCTATGCTGTTTGGTGACTGGGTGTCTGGCCTTAGTAACAGTACCACGCATAAAAGCACCATCCGGTGTTGTGTAAATTTATTTGTTAATCATTGTCCCTAATTACCCCACACATGGGGTTATAAGGGACACTCATTGATTTAGGTTTATGTCTCTATTATGGTTGTAATAGGGTATATAAGGGACACAGAATATGTTTTAAAAAAATATTTATTACTGTTTGCAACAAACAGGTTACTAACAAAACATGATTTAACATGAT
>JAQQZZ010048984.1:0-10147 GCA_030265115.1 Mopalia vespertina | reverse complement strand
ATTATCTCCCGAGGGAGACGGAAAGCTATTTCCCGGTCACGAATTTGATTATGTGACCAACTGACTGTGGTATATCTTCAATATCATCTGATTGTTATCACCTGGGTATGAATTTAACCATTGGTACCCATCTGCTATTAATGATAACTATTAACCCTGCTAGTAATATTTAATAAACACAGTTATTAAATAGAATTTGACCAATACGGCGAAAGCTATCTCGAAATTCATCCGGTAAGTTATTGACCAAAATGGTTGGACTGCATTTAATTACTGTTGATTCGGAAATTAATATAGTGCTTTACTGCAGAAGGTGTAATTTTTGTCTTAGTATCCAGTACTCTCGGTGTTTGGTCATTGTGAAGATTTCAAACACCGTTCCGTCCTGTTCGATTGTTAGCCTATGTCGTTCAATTAAGATGACAATTTAACTATGCAAATTGAAAAGACAGTCACTCAGAAACGTATTAAAAGAAATTTAGGTTTATTTTTGTGAACTGGTACGAAATTATTTAGACGTACTGCGAGTAAAATAAGTTTGGTCAGAGGTTTTGTTTGGTAGTTTGTCTATCACTTCGTGAGTCGCCTCTAAATTGGATGTAAATTGACTTGCTGTTAATCTTCGTCGGAATTGGAGACCTACAGGACGTTAAAGGATCATTGTAATTCAGGTGTATGTATTGACATGGTTGTTTGCCGCCAAAGGCCATTCTTTAGAATGTAACAGGTAGACCTAATCATCTCCAACGATCGTTTTATTTGTTACTCTCAGAAGCAGTGTTTTTACAAAATCCTGTCGCAGTGATAGAAATACTCCGAAATACTCAAATTGCACATATCGGGTCTACATGTTATTCCGTTGATGTATGGTTGTTCAGCCTTGTTTTGTAGCTATTTGACACAGGAATCTGGACTTCGGATTTATTGTGGTACAAGTGGCGATCCTTCATCGATATCACGATAAACGAGATAAATATTAGGGAATTCTTTCGGAATATATTACCGCTTGTTGTCAATTTTACTGTATCCTTTTCCATATAAACAGTTGTGGCTTCTCTAAAGCACCATGGAAACGTAGTCCTTGTCAGTTATAAAATGGTCCTCCTTGGCTTCCACATTTGAAATTTTGAGATAACAATACAATTCACAATGGTTTCATGGAGGTTAAAGTCACAAGCCTGGAGATACCCAATTGAATATACATGTACATAATATTCAGCCAAATAATCAAGTGTTAGACATTCCGTATTAATACAATAGGTCTGTTGGACGTGTGTTCCAAGCCTTGGCTTGACTTAGAATTGAATAACTGTATAAACCGATATAAATGTATGGTCTTAGCTGACATATGGTCACATCGAAATATTGACCAACCAGCCAACCAACCCATTAATCAGTCAATCAATCAATCAATCAACAAATCAATCAACAAACCAATCAACCTACCAATCAATCAATCAATCAATCATTAAAGGTCAAGACAGCGTATGTGTATTGATACTCTAAAACTGTCATATTTTCAAATAAACAATAATCTAATAAACATCTAGTACATAATTAATAACTTTTGGTCTTGATATTTATTATATATGTTTTTATATTATATAAGGTAACATGAACAATGTGTGTATTTGGAGTTTCTTTACTGCTCTGTTATACCAAGCTGTTCAGTGGGTCAACGAGATTCCCAGCTAAGAATAACACGTCTAATGCTCCCAGAACCAAATATCTCGATCAGCCGACAAAATACCGCTAAGATAATAATTCACAATGGAGTAGGATTTAATGGCTGATACCGGTCATGTCAGAGAGGGATTTGTTCCCATCTTTTCCCGTTTAGTCGCCGAACACATCGATTAATGAATAGAAATGATAGTACTGGATACTGGATAAATATTAATCATTCGTGTAAAAATCTAGACGTTGTGACGGGGATATACATTGGTCCATCTAATGCTATTGATAACTTTTATTCCCGCTCATAATATTTGATACAGACAGTAATTAAATAGAATTTGAAGAATACACGATCAAATAACAAAGTTGATTTGCTTACTTATTGACTACAATTGTTGAACTACATTACGATGATCCGCTGTAACAACATCTGCTTTCACCCATACAAAAATCAATAGTAAAGCATTCAAGTGGGTTAAACGAGTTATCGATTCTCCAAAACTGGTTGTCTGTGAAATAAAACAGTTTAACAACATCTCCCAGTCTTCTTCTTTTCTCCAGTCGACAAAGTACATTCATCATTAGGCCCTTAACGATGCCCTATAACTTTCCACACATCTCACAGAGAGCTCCTCAATAATGAAGTGAATGATCAAGGCAGTCTCATGATTTGTTTGCCGTTCCGAAGAGGTTCATTGCAGTTGCTATTATATAACTAAGTGTCATTTTATTGTTAAATTGTTAATATCAATTTAACTCTTTCTAAAATAGAGAAAACAATTTCAAACATCGTATCGAGCTAATATTAATGGGAATTTCGTGCGGATCTGCAATAGTAGATTTCGAAAAAAGTTAGATTTCGAAACAAACATAATATAAATAGCCCATAACCGAAATGACAATCTTTAATGATGTTAAATGTAACGTTTGTTTTTGTTAACTGTCGCGGAATTCTTTAGGCGTACTGCAAGCGAATCACGTTTGGTCAGGCGAAGTTTTCTTTGGAGATTCAGCAATTTGGCTAATACTTTCAGAGTTAGACAATTACCCCTAAAATGGATGCAAATTAACTTTCCGTTAATCTTCCTCAAAACTGGAGACCTACAGGACGTCAAAGAATCATTGCAATTCAGTTTTGTTTGTGTTGCCATGATTGTTTGGGATAACGGATGCTATTAGACGGCCCTGTTATTAAATGTTACAAGTAGATCTAGTCCAGTGGGTCAACGAGATTTCCAGCTAAGAATAACACGTCTAATTCTCCCAGAACCAAATATCTCGATCAGCCGACACGATGCCGCTAAAATGATAATTCACAATAGAGTAGGATTTGATGGATGATACCGGTCATGTCAGAGAATGATTTGTTCCCATCTGTTTTCGTTTAAACCCCGAACACACCGAATCATGAATGGAAATAATGGTTCTTAATTGATACTAGAAAAATATTCGTGCAAAAATGTAGACATTTTAGAATGACCGATAAGAATATGCATTGTTAACAAACCAATACAGCTTAAACAGTGTGCAGACATCTAATGAGTATGAGTGTAAGCTATAGAGTGGCGTGGGAAGCCTTGTAAAACAAATTAGATCGGATCGACCATATGATTTGTAAACTTGTTAATCGTTATACTTATATTGCATTAGAAAAACGCTTGGTTTCTTTTATATACATACAACATAACTTTGCTATAGACTGGTTTAATTCAAAAGATACTGTGACATCCCCATATAATAATAGTGTCGGATTAATATCCGCAATGTGTCCAGACGCAGAGACATCCCCCAACATTTTAATACGATATAATGTATACAACGGACAGTATAATAAATAATGTTCAGCTGTTTCATTATTGAGTCCACACGCATACTTTGGGTTTAGTAATGAATGGTTTTAAAGAGATCATCATTTAAAGAGCGGCCTCGATTTCTTAGCCGACACGGCAAAATATTTTATATTCTTAGGCCTACATAGTACCATGCACATGTATTATTTAATGGAAAAAAAACGCTTAATTTGTAACCAAATACCTTCGAGTCTGTTATGCTTTTATAACTGAGAGGGAGGGTCTTCCAATCGTTAACAGTGGCTGGAAAAAATGTTTTTCGAAAAAATTCTGTTTCACAAAAAAAGGGAGTAAAAATAAGTCGTGATCTTTGTGGATATGGGTTTCTCTCTGAGGTAGAAGTTGGCGGAGATTTGTTTTTGACGGATCGTAATATATTTTTTGAAATAATTGAACTCGGTGAATTTTTCGCCGAATGATTAATTTAAGGAAACCCGATTTTTCTCACAAAAGTTCATTTGACGCGCTTCGAATAAGACCGGTTATTGTTCTGGGACAACTTTTATATTTATATTTTAAAGTTCGAAATAGAGATGACCATTTTGTAGCTTTTAGAATAATATTTTCAATGTGCTCGCGTTATTCGACAGAGTTACACTGATATGTTTGTGTGTGGTGGAAGTAGACACAGCAGTAGATGTGAAGTCAACAGAGAAGCTTGATGGATCCCTGCGCCTGGAAACAAGAAGTGACTTTGTTTTGGATGCATTGCATTCTATCAGCCATCTATCTGAACAAGAAGCAATATTGTCAAGGCCATGCTTTATATTTTCTTGAGTTACAGGATCATGACAGATGGTCGGACAATACATACAAACATGTGTCAGTAATGTGATCAATTATATAAACAGTGTGTGGAGGAGGGGGAGGGGTGGGGGGGGGGGGGGTGCAATTAGCAATATATTCTATATTCAAATAATATATGTTGTACACAGAGTGCTGTTTGTTTTAATTAAACGTATAAAGCTTGTCGTGTTATTTCGACTCATATACCCCCTGGGTACGCCTATGGTATTAATTTAAGATTTTCGTTTTCTACCCATGTCCATTTATTATGTTGAATTCTGCTTCGTGTACAGCAGATGGCTGGCTGTATGTCTCGACCTACGATTCTATTTTTGCATGTAAACACAGCTTCCAGGTGTCTTAAATATCGGTACTTTATTAAGTAACACGCCATGGAGACCTCGTCGCCCCCAAAGTCACGTCAATTATATCATAATTTCCATTGCACGTGTTTGATAGAAACCTAGTAATGCCGGAGTTACTGGACAAGCAGCCCGGACATCGTGAGTAGCACAAAACCGGATAGAAACCAGAGCATTGGAAGAAAAGAACATGAATCATGTCACTGGTACTATCAGCTAGAGTGTTTGTTAGAAAACAGGATAGAAACCTGATCACCTCAGCAGTCATCGGAAAAACGGTCTTTTGTAAAAACCGGATAAAAATCGTGTAAAAGGCACAGCCAGTCTCTTGAATTGTAGCCTGGAACCCGTGAAAGATGGTACGCTAAAAGGGATCGATGGAAATTCGCGACAAAAAAAAAATCCTAAAATCCATCTCCATAAACGTATATGTTTTATTCAACTGTGAATGGAGTCAACAGTGTGATGCGTCAACAACAGCTCATCTGTTTCGCATTTTCCGGCTATAGTAAAAGAAAACTGGCATATAAACAGTGAACTCTATTCAAGCCGTGATGCGCCCACCTAGAACAAAAATAAACTTAAAACACTTAACTTCCCTACGTCTATCAAGATGGATTGCTGATGCGTGGAATTGTGTGACAGCAGACAATATATAGAGACAGAATGACACACGCAATTTTGTATTTAGAATGGATGGTGACAATTATTATTACGAATGGTGACTGATAATTGATTTATCAGAAATCAATTATTTTCGATTTCTGAACATTTCAAAACTTTCCCTGTTGCGAGAAATTGAACACGGGCCAATATTGTTTAACAGTTTTTCGATCCTTCAAAATCCAGCAACTGAAAAGAGAAGTAAATGGCATGAACTTTTCTCACCATGGGAACCAATATCTGTCATACATTCTGGCTAACCTAACACCTCACATCATTAAAACCAACCGATTATATTTATTCATACAGTTATTCAGCGAGCTCAGGGAATTCGATATAGTTGAGAATGATTTGTGCTGATCTAGAAATGAGACAACACGTGGAATAGAAGTGTATGACTCTCGTTTAGATGGGCTGACTGGTTTTGGAGGTCGTCCACACTATAAACACTTAAAATAGGTGGAACAAATCTCGCTTGTATTATATCTTATATGGATACCCATTGTTAAGCCAACTGAAACGTCGACAGATAAGAAAAACATGCATGGCTTGAATTCTACTTTCGATGGGCGCCGCCAAGTTTGACAAAGCGATAGGCCTTTACCATGGCTGCTATATACGTCATTTGGTTACACTAAACGGTTACTCTAAACTCTAAACGTAAAGCTAGAAATAGCAGAAATCTAGCAAGAAGGATAATAGAAAGACCATTGCGTCGCATTAAAAATAGGGTTATTTTCAAGGGAGGTAATTAAGTCTCTTAAGTCTTACGCACATTCGAAACATAGATATCATCATTAACCTATGTATTAAACAATACTGCGTGAAATTCTGGGAGAGATTGTCAATTTGGCGGTTTGAAACTATTCTAAGTGTGATATTTATTACACCAGGGTATGTTTGTTTTATATTTTTGTTTATACTATTATTTTTCCCTCTATTAAAGCTTGACACAGCACTCCAGTAACATGAACAGAGCACTTTTTTTCTAACTGATGCACCATGGGAAATGTTTATTCTTGACGGGAACCTTTATAAAAACTCACACTATAAAATTCATTTTACATTTTGTAGAAAAATATAATATTGTTGTTAAAATAAGTTGCTATATCAATAGATTGCTTATAAAATTAACGATTGAATAATGCATATAGGCCCCAACAGTGACATTGTTAAAATCAATCGTATTCTCGCGAGAGTTTCTATAGTGGACGGGAGTACGACATCTCTCGTATGCAATGCCAGGCCATCGCGCATTAATTTCTGCCAGTTTGAGGCGACGTTAGCCACAGATCAGCAAACAGAAAAAGGGAAAAACAGATGACGCTTACCAATAAGCCACGGCCGCGGGCCATGCTGCAAGAGAAAGACACAGCAAACAAATCAGTTTATTGTGGCGCGTTAGCCACCACGTCACCAAGGTAACAAAAAGCTCTCTCCAACCACCTGTGTACTAAAGCGAGTTACATACTTCCAGTTTATACCAATATTGTTAATTGCTTGTATTTAACGAGCTTTGTGAAACACTATTAATCTATGTGCTTTTTGTTATCTGTATTAAAACTATGTCACTATTTGTTTTATGCTAAGTCAGTTCTGATGACAAATTTCCAACCACTCAGCTGTAAATCAATTATTGATTAATTTGGATAATACACACGAATGTGTATTATAAAACCATCTCCAAATAAAAAGCTGTTTTGAGTCCCAGACATATATTTTATTTTTAGCAATATTTACGTTTGTCTAGGATGGACGAATTACCAACGGCTGCTTTTCACCCATACAAACATTAATCTTACGCATTCAAGTGGATCAGACGAGTTATCGATTCTCCCAAGCTGGTTGTCTGTGAAATAAAACAGTTTAACGACATCTCACAGTCTTGCACTTTTTTCCGCCCTACAATTTACATTCATCATCAGAGCCTTAACCATGCCCGATGACTCGCAACAAACCTCACACACAGCTCCTTTATAATGAAGCTAGTCAGTTTGATCGCCCAAGTTCACAGGGGCGATCAGCTTTGAATTAAATTAGTTTTCTCCCCGTTTTGAAACTTTAAAATTCACCAGTTACGATGTCATATATCCCTTAAAACGTCTGAAGCGAGGGCCAGCGATGGTTCGGTTAGAATCGAGGGATTTCGTGACATAGGCTCAGGCGATATTGCTCCAGTAACATTAATTTCGCTGATATTAGCTTCGAGAAACATTTGTTTTAGGACAATTGCTTCGGCGAGATATTCTCCGGCTGCATTTACTCGGACAATAATTGCTTCGGCGAAAAATTCCCCGGTTGCATTTACTCTGGCAAAAATTGTTTGGGCAGGAAATTCTCCGGCTGCATTTACTCTAGCAATATTTCCTCCGGCGAGAAATTCTCCCGTTGCATTTACTCTGCAATAATTGCTCAGGCAATACTTGCACGGATAAATTTTCCTTTGTTTGATGCATTCGAGACTGCAACAAATGTTGCCGAACTTAACAAATAGTAAAACAACATAACTAATTTGGTAATTTAGATTTCGTCAAAGGCCAAAATATTTGTAGAATTTTAACTCTTATCTTACCTTAAATTCGCTTGATGCTGTTTTTGCGTCTAGTGGCTGCAGATTAGTCGAGATACTTAAGGCATTTATTCAGTATTAGTAGATCCGTCTCATATAACGCGTTTTATGCCATCAATGTTCCATAAATCCAATGCTAGTACAAAATTGGGATTATTAAACGGTGTCTAACAATGGGGTCAACAAAACTTTTAGTATATAGATGACCAAAACTGACCAAAACTTCGCAGTTGGCAGTTTTTTTTTTTGAATTTACAAATTATTTCTGCGTTCACAGGCTGTTTCATGCAAAGACTTCCACTTTTGAAAACAATTGACGACCAAATATGCCAGTTGAATTAGCCTCATCTTTATTTTTCGCTTTAAGAAGTGAATTTGCATTTATATCGTGGTGTAAGCTAGGTTGTCATAATAAAGTAAATTTCCAAAAGCAATTATATCGGCCGGAAAGAGAAGGACGAGAGATAAGTGCTTTAAATAGACATCACGAATAAGACAATCATTTAAATGACTAGATCAAAACAAGTTATCTTATACACACAAAATAACGCCATATTCAATCTACTACACTATACATATAAATTGGCTGACGGCGTTACTTTATTATAATAGATTGCTTCGGTGGATTTTATTTGTTTCAATGGATTGACCACTTCGTTACTTTATAGGATAGAGAACAGAACGAAACCTACCTACGTGCATAACAGCCGGTCAGAGTATCAGTGTGACAATCCCTATTGCACCCGATATCCACCAGGAGACTGGAACCCGTCCGCCACATGGAAGAGAGATCAGCAGTCCAACACGCTGTCCACTAAACCAGGGCCGTGGGAAGCCTCGTTGATTGAAAATATCGCCCTTTCTCATATTTCAAGAATTCTAATCCGCCATTGTTCTTCCTTGAAACCTTGCATGCGTGAAATGTTTCCAGTCACATGCGGTTTTCATGACCGTTTCGTCTTAGGCGACCGGTAACCTGTGTCTTCCATCGCAAGTACGTTCGCCGCCGTCATTCTTAACGCTGCAAAACACCTAGAACA
Organism: Mopalia vespertina; assembly: GCA_030265115.1. Lineage (NCBI taxonomy): Eukaryota > Metazoa > Mollusca > Polyplacophora > Chitonida > Mopaliidae > Mopalia > Mopalia vespertina. Next base: position 1,200 of record JAQQZZ010048984.1, on the reverse strand, counting down.
AACATGGAAGGACGAAACGCCACTTCGCTCATTGTCCTTCACACTTGATCGAGATGCCAAACGACATCCAGGTTCAACGAGGGATTGATCCAAACAGGAACAGAGTGGGCCTCAGAAAAATCTTCGCCTGACCCAGATCAGATTCTAAGTAGAACTCCATGATTTAATTGGAGGCATTCCGGATCGCGCTAAGGCTCAAGTGTCTCAGACAGTTTGAGATGGTCTTGAACTGGAAATAGGGCATACAAAATATACATATTTATTCGAGTACCAAGAAAAAATAAACGCTACCCGTATAAACAAAGTACCATGGTGTAGGCCAAATTACTGTTGAAAAACCATGGTATACCACGGTACATGGGCCTCATTCAATGGTAAATCCGTGGTACACAATGGTACTTACATGTATTGTATAAGTGTTGTGTCCAGCAATGACCGGAAGACTGATCGAAAGGCGGTAAAGAGCTCATTTTATGCGAGGTATTTTGAATCATGTTCCAAAATCCAGTGCAGTACTGACTGCATGTCATTTAATATCTTTTTTTTATGACCGGACTAAGAACGTTTTAAAATTATAAAATAAATGCACATATTGTGTACATATAATGATTTATCTATTCAATTTTAATGTTGTTTTTGTATAACATAATGGTCATATTTGATATCTTTACACGGGGCCTTATGTTTTTATATTTATATATTTGCTTGGAGACGTTGAAAATTGTTATGATCCATGTAACGTATTGTTGTTTAGCTCGATCTTACTTGTAACTAGCTTATTCTCTTCAGTAGGGCAACCTATGGGGACCGTTATAAAAGTCACCTATCTGTTTATGTTGCAAAAAATATAATTTTCATGATGGTGAAGGATTTAAACGATAACGCACAAAGATATTTCTCGTGGTTCCTCACAATAACGACCCCCGGTTTTTATCAACTGTTGAGTCTGAAGATGTTTTAGAAGAACTATCATAACTAATACACGTGACTCTTGTGTGATAGAGCGTCGCCGATAGGCTGGGGTTCCCACGATTTTGGGTGTATGCTGTCAATAAAAATCCAGCATATGAGGCTAATTCAGAATACATCTAAGCAGCGGTTTGTCCCATGGTATCTCTATAGGAGTCTACTTATAGAGATACCATGTATTCGGATGATGGCCAAAATGACGCCACGGGCTTTTTGTTTTTAGACTTACAG
>JAQQZZ010048973.1:0-10147 GCA_030265115.1 Mopalia vespertina | reverse complement strand
TTGAATACCTAGTCTCATGTTATAAACTATTAAATTATATAACGTGGTACCTATAACACTAGTCGCTATTATTTAGTTATATATGTACCGAATGTATTATTATAACTGACATGTGGCTACTATGTAGGTTGTTTAAATCAGACTTTACGTCAGAAAGAGTAGCTTTTTAAGGATGGAAACTGCTTCACGGAATTTCTTAAGTCCGTTATCAGTTTGAAAATCAGCCAAAACGCTGCTACCTGTATTTTTTCACCCAAGAAAAAGGTTTACTCTTTCAAATGTAGGCTACACATCTGAACTATCGGCCTTTGTTTAATCCTACAGCATATACATTGTTTGGTTTTTTAATAGACCAAATGGCAATTACATGTGCATTATAATCATACGGGTATAAACAAATAAGTATACACAGACTTGTAAATAACCCGTTGAATACTTAATAGATATAACCACAATTGGTCCACTGTTGAAAACACTGCTGGTCCAGAAGTGGGTCGTTATTGGCTTGTTGCTGGCTTTGCTACGGGCCAATGTACGTAGCATTGTCGTCATTTGACCAGAATCAAAATAATATGGACCAATTATGGACCAACATTGGGGGATGTGGTACTCCAACTGTGGGCCAATAAAACTGGCCAGTTCTGGCCCAGAAATGGATTGACAACGGTTCCTACCGGGTGGATACCGGTAGCCATAATCGGACCGGTGTTGCGCCAATGTGCACGCCGGTACAGGCGTCAAATGGCCGGCCATAATTGGACCAATTCTAATGGCCTGATTGGCCCGACATTGGTCCATTATTCAAATGTTATCTGGGCAACACGAAACACGAAATTCGGTATAAATCAGCCTACAAATTAGTATTCCGGAGATATAGAGATTAACCTATGAATATGTCTGTTAAAGAGAATGACTGTTACAATCTGTCTGATACAGAGGGAAGTTTCGCCTTAACCAGTAGGGCCTTTATTTTTGTGTTTATCTTTAATGCTATAATGGGTCTGTATGTGAGAGAGGTGTATACATTTTAGGTACAAGATTTAGATATTCATGAAACAGAAGACTAGCAAACTGGGTGCTTGGCTGGTCATATTGGACAGCAAACGGAATTATTTCTTTTCAAGACCCTTTACCTGGTTACTAATTGAAACCCAGTGGATACAACATTTGAAGAGTTTGAATCCAATAAGCCTCTCTTTCTAATCGTTTTTGTTTGGTTTCTTCGTGAGTGGGAAGAATCTGTTGGGTTTTTTCCAATCAATATTATTTCAAAATGATCTTTAACCGAATGGTCAGGGAGAAAGAAATGTTCAGCTATTGGGGACATGAGGTTTGACCTAATGAAGCTCAAATGATTGTTAGCTCTTATCCGAAGGGGATTTTTTGGTTTCACCAACATATAGTTTCAGACACTTCTTACAAGTTACATCTATATATGAACAATGTATGTGTATGTTAAAGCTCAGGCGGTAGAGTGTTGAGCCTGTAACCCAAAGGTCCCGGGTTCAAATCTCGTTGGAGGCAAGCAAATTTTTCTCTCTTCATTTATTCAAAATACATATATATATATTATATATTTTTCTGCTGTCTTATTAGCATGAAGTCCCTAACTGTATTTGTTCGAATGTATTGTGTACGCCTACTGGCACCTGTCTCTATCGGATATAATGTTGCACTGTTTGTATCTGTATGTCTAATCACTCGTCTTATTTAGATTTTGTCTGTGTCTATCAGTCACACCTGTCTCCATTCTTGTCATAATCCAATGTTTATTTACTTACTCTTTCGGCTTAACTCCAGCAAATCTCTGTATGAGGCAAATCCGTATTGTGATGACGCAAATCATTCTGTTGAATAGGGTAGCTACATTCTACAATATGTGTGTAGATATAGCTTGTGATGCAGCAATCCGGGTGCTTGAGTTACTATAGGTAGTTCTTTGATCTAAATATTTGTAGTAAAATGAATAGTTTCTAAGTAATAATTAAAAAAAATGACACCCTTACTATTATAGTCAAGTTTTGGTTTCCAGTGGCAGTATGGACAGGAATAGACACTTAAAAATTATTGTGTCCGATGTCTGTGATAACATAGGAAGCAACTCCTATATTATTAGTTTATAAGAATTTTGAAGAGAGGCTTTTTTGATTGATGACTTTGTAATTTGCTTAAACTTGATAAATGTTTGAAATATCTTGTTCTATGAAATATTAAACCATTTCCTTATAGTTGTATGTCGTTTGTCTGCAAATGATTTGGGTGTTTTAGTGTCGCAACATAGGTAAGATATCCGTGGTATACGTAACGAAAGACAGCCAACGCTGGGGTGAAAGAACACAATATGTATTTGTTACATGAGCAATGAATTTCCCATGGTATGTAAACGTGGGACACCAACCCCAACCAAAACTCAAAAACAAAACAAAAATAATAAAACGATTATATATCAGAACACCACAAAATATAAGCATCGAAACTTGTGGTGAATACAGTTGCCGGGACACTGCCGTATGTTATGCTCTAACATTATAAGTCCTTCAACTTAAAAATAGTCCCACTTAACAATATTCACCATTGACTCCAAAAATACAATATTGTAGAAAATAAATCAATATAGTAGCATTGCTTTTACCTTCTAGGAAAGAATGTTAAATTCTACAGCTAAATGGCCAAATCGTTGACTACCCTCATCCTATTCCTGTATAAATTCATTCACCATCAATAGCAGGGCAGTCCGGTTTACAATCCTCACTCGGGTAGCATTTAGATGATGTAATAGCCCAAGTATACTATCCATGATACAGGGGTCACGACATTCAATTGCTGTTTAGTTCGGCCAAGGGTGTTGCATACAACAGGTGTTGAATTAGCGGTTGAAGTACATTGATAGATTACTTTATATAATAAAAAACATATTAATATATATACCTATAAGCTAAACACGTTTTCAAACACAAATTTTTTTAAAAATTAAAAAAATCTACTTGGCGACACATGTTTTTATCCGACAGTAGAAAGCATAGTTCCATTTTGACTCTTAACTAAGCCTACTCTGCAATATGACCTAAATTGTTTTAAGGCATTTGGACTCAAACGACAAAGGGGAACTTCGAGGATTGTTTGGTTAGGATTTAACGCAGTACTTACGGTTATTTCACTCGCTTGGCGGTGTGCCAGCCTCAACACATGCAACAACACTGGCAACAAAGACAAGACAGGACAAAAGCAGGACATTCACAGGGCGCGATACAGCGATATCACAAGCGATCTGTTTCGCATTGTCATTTCGCTCAGAGAGCTCTCAGCCAATGTGAAGATCCATCACAACCTTCCCAATGGAGCCTCTGGGTATTCGAATTTAAGTACACACAAATAGCTATTATAACGAAATAACGTAAATTTAAATATGATACTTACTCGGTCGTTAATCAGGAAACGTGCATTTCAACAAGAAGAAGTTGAAGCGGACGACAAACCCCTACCTCAGTCAAGACATGAGCTAACGGCAATATCACAATGACGTCATATTTTGCTCATAAGTCTGATATCACAAGCATTAAATATGTATTATGTCACAGTGACATCATATTAATGTCATGAGTGTGATATCACATGCATGACAATTTATTAAGTCACAACGATATCACGCCGATCTCACACGGCGACATCATCGTGTGGTCACACAGTGATATCTGTCATATCTCATACGCATGCGTATAGTGGACAGAAATAAAATGACGTCCCTCACAGATACAAGTAGCAAGAATGTGGGTTGGAAAGTTCAATGATGGATTAGTTAAACGGAATGAAATTGGAGAAGCTCAAATTGACGTCGGAACATTTCTTGAAGGGTTTTCTATCAGTTAGAAAGAAAAAAACAGAGGGGGACTGGCTGCACGGGGTTTTACAAAAAGTATACCACAACAACAAAAAAATTATAGCATAGGTATAAAATGACGTAACCGTAACTGTGTTATACTTTATCTTCCTTAACGCTTGTATTAAACTATCTGATATAACTGAATAAATGTATTCTTCATCAGAATCAAATTTTTAAGTTTTTAGGTTGCAACAAGATGTAAAGTGAACCTCTGATATGATCTCACAGTGTGACACCACTGTGACATCTCCATCAGGTTATAAATTGAGCTCTCTGAGATATCACACAGTGATGTTTTGTGATATCATTATGTGACATCACTGTGGCATCACTGAGTGATTACAAATTTAGTTCACTGTGATCTCTCACTATGCTCATTTTGTGAGATCACCTGTGAGAACTCTGTGATATCACTGTGAGACCAAATTCTTGACTGGGACTCTAGGAGCTCACTCGCTATGCTAAATCTTTACAACGTATGTTTTATGTAAAACAAATAATACCGTCTAACAAATAAGCACTATGTCTGAAACGTAATAATCGTTTTTAAATGCATATGTTCAAGATAGTGCTATATTTCGCCTGAGATGTAAACCGCACATTTCAAGTCATTCATTCGTCATTTTATAAGCGGCAGCTCAATTCACTTCATTTGAAGCCAATACATGGATAGCGCGTAGTTTGACCAACAACATGGGTAGCAGGTTTATTAAACAGCTGTTGTGTCGACTGGTTTATTGATGTTCTAATATTGTCCATCATTGTCAAATATGATTCCCATTCTTCTAGTCGCAATTCACACTTTTTTCATTCTTTCATGATTATCACCACCTCGCACTATTTCCATTACATAACATATTTCGTTCATATTAATAACCTCATTAACCAAACAATGAGACAAACGTGCCTATTTATTGAAATCAAACTCGCAAATATATACCAAAAACCGAAAGACAGTAAAGTTTCTGATTTTTTTTTTCTCTCTCTCCGTAATTCAACAAAGTTGATGACAGTTAACATGCATTTTAGCTTTAGAAAGAGCTTGTGGCCAAGTAGGCCTATTTTAGTATCCACTTATGTTCCTATTTAATTATTTCATATTTTATTCTCCCAACGTTTTGACTGCCTCGCCCTAAGTGTAAAATAGAACTCTTTTCGCTTTCGACAAGTGGCTCATTAACATACCGGACACCACCTTTTCTCATGTCAGTATTATTTAGGGATTGTGTGAATTTTGTTTACTTTTATTGGAGTTTGAACGAAAAAACGGAGATGCAAACTTTTGTATGAACCGCTACGCTTGGCTGTTACCGTACTAGCCTGCTTTCCGCAATATAATAGAAGCAGTGGCATTATATTGAAGAGAACATTGTTGTGAACAGAGACAACTGACCTATTAAAATAGCGTCATAGAAAAAGCTTGTAACCAGCAAATACATTACATTCATTACAACTGATTATAACAAAAAAAAAAAAAAGAGAAGAATAGATTTGACAAGTTCAATACCCAGATTGCCATGAGAAAAAAGATGGCCAGTACGCTTCAGTCAGATACAACCAACTACTTAACAGGCCCATGATACAGAATGTTTTTAAATATTTTTATCAATAATGATTTTAATTTATATACTATTTTAAATAGGGTCACATAAAAAGAGTTAAAGGGGAAAGAGAACATAAAAATAAAGAGAGTCTGAACAGAAAGTCTGTCATGAGCAGTTATGAAGAAATGGTGTCCTTAGACTTTGGACAAGGTGCATAAGTAAATAATAGTTGATCTAATGACTGAATTGGCAACGAATGTATGGTGAATTGTTCATGACATATCGCAAATCTCTCTCGAACATTATCTTTCATTAAAAAAGTATACTCACCAATAGTATTGCTAGGTCTCTGATATTTTAACCTTTCTTAATCTACAATTATACACAAAAACTTGTTCAAATAATGAAATATTTGATTCTTATCGTGTCTGTTCATATTCAACACGATTTTGAGAACCAGGTGGAAGTAGAAGATCTACAAAAATAATAAATCTACTGTATAAAGATTTGATCTGTCAAAAGATTTGAAATAATTTATTCATTTTAATTTTGGATTTTTAATATGCACACACCACCAACTTGCATTGGATTTTCAATATACAACTGTCTAAGTCGAAATGAACCAATTATTCCAATTTTTGCAATTTTTACAGCTTTGTCCATGTCAATTGTGGTCGCCTCGCTCGAGTGAGCCTTTGTCAGTTTCGGCTGCTACCAGTGATACTTTTGGCACCAACGTTTTAAAACTTTTCAGTTGGTTAGCCTTTTCTCCCACCAAGTTCACCACTGGAAGGATCGGCAAAATATAACCTTCAATGTTATCAGAAGTCCATCAACCAGAAGTGAACAAAACCGTATTCCGTAGTGCAGACGACATTGTTTCCGTGGCCCATGTTATAAGATATAGGGTGGCTCTCGCCCAGCATCGACAATTATCGGTGACTAGCTTGGTCTGATTCTGCACTCTTGGATTATGGGATATTTGCTTGCAGATTGTGAAAATCGTGAAAACCACCAAAGGAAGACACGGACTTGTCAGTAATGATTGTCATGGCTTAGATCGATCTTACCTTTCACTTTGTTGGGTTTTGTTATACTAACACTTCGAACATACACAATAAATAGTTCGATTATGATATAAGCCTGGGTTTTCATTGCAATTATCTGACAGTCCACGACCGCTGGCTGTTTTGTTACAGCAAACTCCCATGATTCTACGCGTCACGCGAAAGGAAGAGCCATCGATCCATTCCAGACATGACAACATCAACATGTGTCACCTGAAGCCCTCATCTGTTCCCCTGATCTCTCTCTCCAATTTTTTAGTCCATATCGGTTTCTCTTCCCACGCACAAATGTCGGGATTTCGATATCCATGATCCTGTTTTTCCACCTCTAGCGTTTCCATCCATCCTGCACTGCATCTGTTGCGCTCAGTTGTTTATTTCTTTTTTGTTTTTCGAATATTAAACACCATAAATATGAAGGCAAAGACAATTTGTGACGACTTTTCTCTGTGGACCTAGTATCCCCAGTGACCAATGAATGGTTAGTCGTGATGTTAGTTTAATCGATTCACATCGCAATATGTGGTCCTTAATCCACCCTATTGATGCTTAGAAACGATGAAGAAAATCAGACACTGGATTCTTGAATCTAGTTATCGCGATTCATGTCAAATATGTACCTATATACATACATACAGTAATTATGGCGACTCGGTGGAACGCTTTGCGCCATTGCTTGTCGGGTTTGTCTCATACTGATTTATCGTGTGATTGGACATAAAGAAGTTCAAAACAGAGCTTCATTATGTTAGCTTCATACAAAGTTTTAGAACGTAAAGAGGGACAGATAAGCGAAGAATGTAATATTTCAAATAGGTTCCTCTTTTTTGAACATTGAAAGTAAGTCTTCTTTGTGTTGGCTTTTTCAGTCTGTTGATGATACCAGGCTACCATTACGTCAGAGATCGGAGAGAGTGGCTAATCTGAACGGACGTGCTTGTCGTGCTTTCTGGTGAGCTTCCAATTGCTCTGGTTCGATATGTATTCGTTCCATTTCATAAATATGTAACAGTGCAAAAAAATACGATTTTGCATCAATATGTTGTGATTGAGCGCATTACGGGTTGTAATTTTTTTTTGTGGGGGGAAGGGGGGGGGGGGGGGTGTCGGGGGAAGGAGATGTAGACTAGCCTAGACGTGAATAGTTGTTTGGAGGACACGGAGGCCTCTGGTAAACAAAATACAAAGCGGATCAAGATTATGTCAATCTCCTTGGCCCCATGGTCCTCGTTAAAAGGAATCCATCACGAAAGGCTAAATGGTTACAAAACTGTATGAATTTTTCTTCGTTCTGTTAAAAATGCTTCCTTATCGACCCCAGTCATCCGACTACCAAGATGCTGAAACTGTTGGAATTCAGCTTGAAATGTAATAGCTTCGTGTTCATTGACCAAATTTGCCAGCTCATAAAGGGCTGTGCTGTGGGCAAATGGTTAAGTCCCTACTTCCTTCCCTTTTGTATGACAGAATTGGAATATGCGGTGCTTAGCAGGCCCTGTTGTATCGTTGTTTGATATTTGAATAACATATGTATCCCATGGCAACATTCCAGAGATGACCTTCATCTCTTCTTGCCATTCTAAATCAAAATGATCCTAAACTCCAGCCCACTATCAGCCGATGGTGAGGTGTAAGAAGGGTCTGGATTTAAATAGAGGACTTTAAGGTGTTCGTTAAAGACTCTACCGCTAGTCAGGAGTAAGAAATGCGACCCTTATCTTTTCGTGTCTTTTACGTTTATGTTTAAAGCATGATTATATTAACAGCACATATATTTCGAAACAGGACGACTTAAAGATTCTAAATATAATTTTATATTAGGATTAATTTTATTTTATCCATATAAAATAAAATGAATCCTAATATAAAATTATATTTAGAATCTTTAAGTCGTCCTGTTTCTAAATATATGTGCTGTTAATACACAGAAACCTCAAATAATTTGTTTAAATGGACCTTTGTTTAGAACTCTTATTTTTCTTAGATGGTTGGCGATTTTGTCTTCAAATGTCCATATATTTGTAGACAGGTATTTAAACTAAAATACGTTCATAGGGTGTTTCTAACTTCAAGTTAGTTTTTGCATAATTGATCAAAAATATATGTAAAAAGCAAAAATTTGCCCTTAAAAAAATCTTTGTTTAATATCTTACAAACAAATATCAATAGTAAAAATATGCATGACTGTTTTTTTAGATAATTAATATAGACTTAATGCAAATAGTTTTCGAGAAATAAACGATTCAAACGTTAAAATTCAAGAAAAATAAAAGCAGCGAAAACAGCCTAAACGTGTGTAAGTGATTGAACTTCCGACGGTTTTTAGAATAATGCCAATAAATGTAATCAACAAAATATCTTTTTAATTCAATGAAAAGTCGAAATAAAGTTTTGTCTAGTGAAATCCTTGCTTGCATACATATTTTTTTTAAAATGTGTTTAAATGGCAGTTTAAACTGTGAAAATTTAGTGACGTCGGTATCTTTGATTTCGTTATCAGTAGGAGTCCTACTGGGGGCAAGTATAGTTTGTATAAATGTGTATTCTTACACCCAGACTGAATACATATATCTGCAGTGATTACTGCAGATTGCGAGCTGAACACATTCGATCCAAGTAAATACCAATTTCGTCGGCATGCCGCGGAATGAATCATTTTCAGAGCGTGGTTGGCTTTACAGAAATATATTTTGGGGTAAGAAAATAACTAGCGGCGTGGGTAAATATAATTTACCCATATCATGATATTCGTTTTGTACGGCTGCTGACATTATTATAAAGCGGATACACTCACTTTTCACTGTAGATTTAAAGCACTTTTACCTCAAAGACATCTTGTAGATATACACGATTTTAATTTGTAAAATAACCGAGAATATGCTGTTAAAAATTAAGTGTATGTTTACAGTTTAGTGTAGATATCATTAAGGTGTTACTGAATAACAAATTTGTTTGCTGTTCTACAGGTGTTTGAACAGTGGTTTTGCCATGAACACACTAAAGTAACAGCGAGGTCTGTTGTTGCTTTAAACCAAAGTCTTTTGTTAAATTAATACATTGTCATGTGCTAAATACAATGCTTTCTGACGTTACTTAACAGTTGTGTTGACTGCAAATTTACCACAAAGATACTAAAACAACAGTATGATTTGTTGTTGTTTAAGGTCATAATCTACTGTAAATTATTCCTGTGTCTGCAAATTTACTGTCCTGTCCTGTGCTTAAACAAAGCACCCCCTGCTCATCAACAGTACTATTGACTGCAATTGACTGTACCATGAAGATATTAAAACCACATTATTAATTGTTGTTCTTCTAGGTCATAATCTACTGTAAAATTATTCCGGACTCGGCAAATATACATTCCTGTACTTATACAAGGTTTTTCCCTGATGCCCAGCAGTTCTATTGACCACAGCAAATTTACCTCAAAGACACTAAAGCAACAAGATGTGTTGCTGTTAAGGGCATGACTCTAAACTCTTTTGCATTGTTTTCGTTTGAAGAACTGCACTTCCCAACTCCTGTTAAAACAATTACATACACAAGAGTCTAACTTTAATAATCTAGTTCAAATCGCAATTTTATTAACCAAAATGGAACGTTTTAATAACAAAACAAACAATCATTTTGAGCTGATTACTTTGTTGGAAACG
>JAQQZZ010048962.1:0-10147 GCA_030265115.1 Mopalia vespertina | reverse complement strand
CATATCACATGTGACATACATGTACATGATGGACTGCACATCGTGTGACCTACATATCACATGTGACATACATGTACATGATGGACTGACTCAAACACATCGTGTGACCTACATATCACATGTGACATACATGTACATGATGGACTGCACATCGTGTGACCTACATATCACATGTGACATACATGTACCTGATGGTCAACAGACTGACTCAAACCAGCGAGCAGTACATGGAAGTAGGATCAGTAGGCCGACACGTTAACCTCTTAGCCACGGCCCCATCAGATTTTAATCTAAATTACCGGCCCTTATTTCCCTCCCTTAAATAGTGTTACTCACCTTGATGCACATGCATAGTGAGAAAGGCATGGTAATAAGGATGAGGAAGATTGACAGTCCCCAGAGTATGTATCCACAACAGCCAATACTGTTGCCCTCATCTTCCTGGTCATCCACATTAGTGGGTCCTGAAAACACACATAATGATATACAATATTAATTCACCTTCATCAATAATAACTTGATATTGATAATGATCTCTAGAATGTTTGTTAAACTTTGTTTGATTGGGGTTTAATGTCATACTGTACATGTACTCAAGGGTAGTTCCCTTATATGACGACAGACTGTCCACTTCACACTGTTTCTTGTCTTGTTACAGTGGAAAACTGGGAGGAAACCTCGTAAAAACCACCCTCGAGATTGCCAGAGCAACATCGGGTGGCTCAATCATATACCCGAGGGTTGACAGACGACTCTATCCTGTGAACAGTACATCGAAGTACATGTAGGGTGTCTAAATGAGGCAATTTTACAATTAAGGGTGTTCAAGGATGGGTGGACACTCCTCTGCCTAAACCCTTGGTTGTAAGACATGCGATCTTCAAAATACACAGCTTACTTAGCACAGCTTGTGATATTATAAGTATATGATAGCATCATGATCTCTGTTGCCAATTTAGGTAACAGATGCCAAACATAAAGTAAACAACCTGTAACATAAACAGGAATCTGTGAAGCACAAAAATATGAACAAGAGAGTCAGTTTATAGTACTTTCCATCTCTCTCATTACACGGGCCAAAAAAACCCTCAATTTTTGTTGTTGTATAAAAATACAGCACAGTGAAAACAATTTTCACGAGATAGATTTCATTAGAAGTCAGAGGATTACAGACACTAAACATTAAAACTCATAGTTATTTCTACTGGACATGTCAGATTGTGATCAAGATGTGAATAAAGAGCTTAGCATTTTTTTTTCAAGCTTCAGGAATATGTGTAAGCATGTGTGCTTACTAATCCTTCTTTGATGTACCATTCATGGGATCGAGTCCATATCTCAACCATCAGTTATAAGACTGAGTCCCATTATTGAGGATCCAGCAATCACGGGGATGGTTTTTACATGGTTTTCTCTCGGTTTTCAGTGTGAAGTGGACAGCCGTTGTCATACAAGTGCAATACCCTTGAGTAGGACGTTAAAAATCAAACAAACAATCTTAAAGTTAAGAAAAAACAAAAGAGTTTTGATCAGTAGGGAAAGTTCAAGTTAGCCAGATAGAAATTTTGGAATCTCCGCCACTATTATGTGGCTGGCTGATTGCCTGTGGTTCTCATTAGGCCTGCCCAGGGAACCAGGTAATAATTCATCTCGATACAAATTAGTGCCTGCCAAGGATGGAAATAGGAACCGGAGATCAATGATTATCAATCAAATTCTAACCATCTGATAAAACTTCTGAGACTTGTCTATGTTAAACATGAAGAACTGATCAAATTCACAACTTGTTTTCAAAATAACCAATCAAATAACTGTCTTAACCTTGTGCTTCCGTAGACTGACATGTGTAACTAGTTATTGATGTGTTTATAAAACCAAGAACAGTTACAACCTCAGCAAATAACTACGATTTCTTCAATTTCAAAATTATGACTTTTAAATATCAATGGTGAAGCCACTAAAATGGAGAAGGATGGAAAGCCATCATTTTCATTTTCTCTTATTCTTAAATCTGATACTGTAGTTGCAGGCCTGTGCTTTTCTTGCAAAGCCTTAAAAATCGGTCTTCTTAAATTTTGGGAGCTACATCAGGCCTGTGCTGTTGGGGAGAACGGACAGAACGGGGTTTCCCCTTGGTTTATATGCAAACTTAATTTAGGAGGACCGATTTATAGGTTTACCAAATTGTTTGCAGTCTTCATCTAAATTCACATTTTGCCATTGATTTTGACAAATTATGTCATCCGATTATCAATGAAGATTGTATTTTAAAGCAATTTTGCTTTATTTTTCACAAAGGCACATTTATGTATTTAAAAAATCAGCAAAACCATGGGAAAATGCAAATGTTAGGTTATCTCACAAAATTTTAGAGGACCGATTTTAAGGTTTTACCAGAAAAGATTACAGCACAGGCCTGTGTAAGTATATAATGTAATGTTTATCCTCAGGGGCCGGTTGCTTGAAGTGCTATTACATTTAACCCTCTATTCAATGACATCATGCCACGTTGAAGGTCTATCTCTAATGCGGTCTTGGCGATTTAATCTGGTGTTGGCGCCTCAGTGCCTGGATTTGAATTATGGTGGAGGCAAGCAATTATTTCTCTCTGCCTGTAAGAAAGTATATTATTTTAATTGTATTTGAAATGTGTTTATTGCCATAGGAATTTGGTATAACATGTATTTGCATTTGTGATGCAGCCATCTGACATCTATGTATTGTTTTAAGCAGGCCTTCGGTAGATATGTAATTTGACCTCTCATAGATATGTTATTTGACCTCTCATTGATATGTAATTTGACCTCTCATTGATATGTAATTTGACCTCTCATTGATATGTAAATTGACCTCTCATTGATATGTAAATTGGGGCCTGGACAGATACTCACACGTATAGATTCAGGCCAATGCCATAAACAGGGGTACTATAAATATTCAGATAAAATACTCTTGAATATCCTGTGCTTAGAAACAAATACAATGCTAAATCCCCATCAAACAAACTGGAAAGATACAATTCGAAACTGAGTGTGCAACATAGTTGTATCTTCCATATTTTAAATAAAATTGAAATCACTTTATACCTAAATCAGTCAATCACTTAAAATTAACAGTATATTTTTAGAATTCAGGCACCATTTAGCCTTTGTACAGTTTTGAGATTCTGTAAATGTGTTAACATGTGAACTAAGGTTACAAGACTAAATATTGTGTAATATTGTATATATATGGTACCCTGTATATAGGCATTACCTTCTCTCGAGATGTCTGTCAGTTTCCCATTTAGAAACTTGACTCTGGGAGCTTAACTAGAACATGAGATGATTCATCAGTTTTAATTAATCTACATCTATGTGCCATTCATTGTGATTAATTTTTAGAAATTTATATATGTGACATCAGCTGTCTATTACTTGAAGTATATGTATACCCAAATGACTCACATTTTTTTGGCAGCTTGACAGAAGGCGGTATATCTCTAGCATATTTAACTTGCCACAGGAATCTGTTGGTCGACTTCAGGGGTATGGAGGAGGCTCACAAGGTGACTCCAGCAATCGTCTTCAAACCCAATCTGTTTTTGCTGTCTTTGTTGTCTGTGCTGTTGACAGTGATTTCCATCACCCATTTAGCTGGTGCACTGCATATGAGTGAAATAACCTTAAGTACAGCTTTAAACACCAATTAAACAAACAAAAAAAACAAACTAAGCAATAGAGGAACAGTAATTTTCAACATAGCCAAACGCTGCATTTTTGTGTATTGTTAGAGTACGTCTATGTCTTGTTAGTGGAATACCACTAAGCTCTGCATTAAGAACCAATCATACTATAAAATGACCTGGGAATCACAGGTTATTAAATATAAGCTAAATAATCAACATGTGACAAGCAGATCAAAGACCTGTCACATCCTATTTTTCTTTGTTTTATTCATGAACGTACTGAAAAATAATTGTAATTACTGTAAATAGATCATGGGCTTCGCTTAGAATTCAATATTTCCCATGGTTACTCAGTCTATTAGCCATTTTCAAACTGATTCTAGACAGGGTGTCCTATAGATGTCGCTTGTCTCTCTAAAGTTGAAGTTAAGTTATGTCTGACAGTCAATGTGAAGGATGTGGGTAATTTGGGGTTGCACTTTTCCTCTTAATAGACTTCTGGAGAAATGTAATGTGCTAGTTATGTATCCATGTATCATCAATTTAGTCCTTCATCAGCTGTGTTATCTTTATTGTTTGGCTGTTCAGTTTGTATTGTGATATTTATTTTATAGGAATAGAAACATTAGTTTCTCAATCCTCATTTATTGGGTGCTCTGAGAGGATTTAATGAAAACTTTAAAGTTGGAAGGAGCTTCCCATCGCCCTGGTGCTGTCCCAGCAAAAGGGGTTCACACAGCTGATTTATATTGGTGGGTTTCAGGAAATGTGCACAGCTATCTCAAAGACCACATTTTGTGTTCTAGGTTGTCTTGTATTCTGTTATAGACTGTTTCAAGTACATCCACTTATTAGGCATGGACGCCGCTATTTGGGCGCCTGTGGCCGCAGTTCAATGGCTAGCGTGTGCGCTTACTAATCCTACTCCGATGTACTGTTCACAGGGTCGTGTCTGTCTGCCGATCAGGTACACGAGTTATGATGAGTTAGTCACATGATGTGGCTCCGGCATGCGGGGGTTGGTTTTTAAAAGGTTTCCTCTCAGTTTACCATCGTAATTAGGCAAGGAACAGTGCTAAGTGGACAATGCGTTGTCATATAAGTGAATTACCTTGAGTTTGACGTTAAACCCCAATCAAACAAACGTTATTTGGGCAGAACCGCATCAAACAAACAATGTTATCTCTAAAATAAACACCATGTGGCTTTTTTAACATCATTGGCAATCCCAGCTCGGCCAGCTGGTTTCTCTTCATTTTTTATCATGCTATTTTGTTATATTTTTTATTTTTATTTCTGTTATCGTACTAGTGTATTGGTTTAAAAAACAGTTATTTTTAAGGCTTGTTTCTGTTTTTGTACTGGTGTATTGGCTTAAAAAAAAAAAAATTCTTTGTTCATGATGCCATATTTCTTGAATTTATCATTTTCCTGTATTGTTTTTTTTGTTGCCAGTGTTGTCAAGGGTGATTTCCTTCACCCATTGGGCTGGCATGCTGTCATATGAGTCAGGGGTGGAATTAACTATACATTTGCAGGACACGTCTGGTAAAAATTGAGATTGTCCTGTAAAGATCCCCAGAATTGAACATTGTGTTAAATGGCCTGCAGGACAAAATTGGAAAAATGTCTGACAAAATATTGTAAACATTTCCACCCCTGTGAGTGAAATAGCCTTAAGTACAGCGTTAAACCCCAATCAAACAAATAAAACTACATGTCCTCTTGAACTGTTAACCCATTATGGTTTTAGCATTGTGGGAACAAATCAATGGGTAATATGGCATTTCAATGCATGGAAATGATTAAGAAAAAAGATATTTATCCTTATTTTTTGCAATTGTTTCTTTTTTAGGGGCCACATTAAGTATTGAATTGTACGGTGAACATTTCATGCCACATTGTTAGTATCTTGTGACATCGAATATTGTAACGGATTTGAAAATTCAGGAAATACCCTGGATATTAAATATTAGCTTTGAATAAGTTTCAAATACTTACTTTAAACTACTTAAAAACGAGAAAGCCTTTAATATAAATGTCAGATAAATAGAAACATTAGTTTCCAGTTTTGGAAAAATATCTTATGAGTCATGACAATATTAATATCTATGGATGTTCACCATAATCATTGTTTGTAATTGTCTGGAATACTTTCAGTAGATATATATTTTTTTTTAAAAGTAAATGTTTATGGTAGCATCTTCGCTAGCCAAGAGTTTTATTCCGAACTTCTCTGCAATACAACCCTTGGCGGATCGATTGCATATAACCAAACTCTACTGTCGAGCGATTGATTGGTTGTGTGGGAACTTCTTCGCAACCAATCAGATGTTGTGTTACAAGTGGACTCTGCTAGTTAATTGATGAAAGTTGGTGAATTCTGTCAAAAAAGGATATGTTCGGGGTACTCAACCAACTCAATGATACTATAGCATATGTACCTATAGTGCTTTGCAAAGTTCAACAAATTGTCAAAACTTGATTATAACTTTCAACATATGTTATCAGCACTTGAACTCAAAACTTGGTAATTTTATCCGCCAGTGGACGTAGCTGTAATTCGACTTATATGCGATCAATCAGCCAAGGGATGTAATGCAGAGTAGCTTGGAATAAAACTCTTGGCTAGAGAAGATGTATCTATAGTTGTATGTGCTCTCTGTTGAAGGGCAGTGTGTCTCAATTATAGTCATATCTTTACTTAGCAATGGAGCAACATTAATTATCCACCATAGCAAAATACTTCACCATTTATTGTTTTGTAAGTGAGGTTATTTAATGGTAGATTGCACCACCCTTATATAAGTGAAATAAGCTTGACACAAATCCTGCATTCAACACCAAGTAACCAATGTGGCTATAACAAAATAATATAAAACAACCCCACACTAAAGGAAACTACAATTTTTCTGGAAAAAACCCACAAACTGCTGAGCTACTCAACGTAATCGTTTATTATACGAGCTTTCGGCCCACATGCCGGAGCCTTTCTATCAAGCGTTTTGTGGGCCGAAAGCTCGTGTATAGTAAATGATAAGGTGGAGTAGCGGAGGAGTTGGTGTTTTATTCATTTAAATTATAACCCATGTATGAGTCTTTAAGATTATAGACTTTTTCTGTTTAATTTTCCATTAAATACAGCCTGTGGTCGGAGGGAGCTTCATGTTGCCCTGGTGCTCTCAGAGCTAAAGGAGAACAGGAAGCTGATCTGTTTGTGGTGTCTGTATTGTGTCCTGTATACATCCCATCTTGTCTTTGTTTGTTGTCAGTGGTGTTGAATGTGGTTTCCGTCAACCATCGTCATATAAGTGAAATACCCTTGAGTACGACGTTAAACCCCAATCAATCAAAAAAACAAAACAATCCTTCAAATACAAATTGTGCATGGTCTGAGTGAGTGTCTATGCTTAACTTTAATAAAAGTTGTCTCTTCTTTTAACATATTTCTTGGTTGCCTTTTATGCTGAGGGTGTCTTCCTTAACCTCTTATAAACTAAGGTAACCTGGAGTGTGACGTAAACCTCAAACTAATCAAATAAATTGTTTTAAATCAATAATTTACTCCATCCGTATCTTCCCAATTTGCAGCTTGCTAATGAATAACTGGGCAATTGCAAACAAACCAGGGTTTGTCCACAGGTGTGGATGAGAAGTTTTAAGAGGATTTGGCCCGATCAAAAAGCATTCAAGCCAACTATATCATATTGTTTAAGAATTGTCACAAACAAATTGTTAAAAAATTAGAGAATTATTATTTATACAGCTGCTGGTAAAACAACACATATCATATTTGTTTTCTTAATACGGGGTACGAATAAATGTTAGCATTACATGATTGAGATTTCAGTTTATGTGAGATATTGAATGTTTAGTTGTTTCTTTATGGCATATTTAAGGGTTTTTTACAATTGGTCGGAATGAGCATTGT
The DNA here is from genome assembly GCA_030265115.1 of Mopalia vespertina. Taxonomy (NCBI): domain Eukaryota; kingdom Metazoa; phylum Mollusca; class Polyplacophora; order Chitonida; family Mopaliidae; genus Mopalia; species Mopalia vespertina. The sequence continues at coordinate 2,549 of JAQQZZ010048962.1, read as the reverse complement.
GCACTCAGGTGTCTGAGTTTCCGGCAACACAAAATTAATTTGCTGTTCTGTAAATCGCTGAAATTTGGTGCAGTTTATCTGTTACTAGCTACAGCGTTTAAATGTCCCAAACTGTGTAATTGCCAACATCGGATATCGATATATCGGCTTAATACAGGTTTAATATACCCATCGACTAAACTCTGTATCCTTTCATTAAGTAAACATGCCTAAAAATAGGAAGTAATTTTGTATTTGAACACAGATTTTATGATGAATATACCAATAATGGTATGCCGTTAAAATACACAAAGAAACTATTATTTAATGCAATGCTGTTACACAAAAATACACATTATGGTAAGAAAATACTCATAAGAAACAATTTTTCCCACACACAAATCTCTTCCAAAGTAGGCAGATCTACTTATTCACCTCTTGTTGCTTGGTTCCGCCACCTGAACGGCGTAAATGTGTGTAAATGACATTTTTAAACGAATCCCATAATTATACTTTTCGTTATTTCTGGCGTTTCCAAGTTCTTAATAACATTGTTGTTGGTTTAATTGACATTTTTGCAGGGGATTCGTTTCCATTGTTGGTCTAGTATACTGTCAAGAAATTTGAATTATAACCCTAATAAACCACCTAAAATAGAAGTCCCAAAGAAAATATATTTTTTGTAGAATTTCATGACATTATTCGTCATATTGTTATTTTATTTGTCATATCTATTTTCAAACATAAATCTCATTTTTACTGGAATTTTAACCTAAATATACATGTATATGAACAAATATTTTGTGGGTTTTCTTTGTTTGTTTTTTTAATTATGACCTCTGTTTACTGCAGCAAAATTATTGTATACTGCGTCAATCATCAGGTATAGGAGTGATTCACACGAAGTGGCTCCGGTAATCGTGTTGGTTTTTAAGAGGTTTCTCACCGGTTTTCCATCGTAACTAGGCAAAAAAAAGTGTGCAGTTGACAATCCGTCGTCATATAAGTGAAATACCGTTGAATATGACGTAAAAACCCCAATCAAACAAACAAACTAACTTAATTTCCTGGAAGAGTAAGGGTTTTTTTTTTCCACATAGAAGGAATATCAAGCGTTATTAAAGATGAAACATACCCAAGAGTCAACATATTGTATTGTATTCAAGTACTTATATGGCTGGTATTTAACACCGTGCTCAAGGTTTTATTTTCTCTTTCATGACGGTTGTGCTTTACAGCAAAAGTGGCTGTTATTCGTATCCAATAAACTATACAATATATATACGAGGTATAGCCCTATGAAAACTACAGAAATAAGGTCCGCCTCTGAATACTAAATAACGTTGAATCCGCCTAATTACCGCGGAGGACATTGAGCGTGTGGTGCTACTGAGAAAAGAGTGATTGAACGTCGAGTGGTCGTTTTATGGGTCGGTCTAACCCAAAAGTGTTCAAGGGAGAAAACGAGATGGTTTATGACAGGTTATGGCCATGCAATTTTTATATATTCGAAGATAAAGTTCCGAATCATGATATCGTTCGGCTATTTCTAGTGGTTAGGAAGCTTCATGTATCATAGCTAGGTAATGGCTAGTTTCATACTTCTACTTGATAGACTTCTGGTTATGTATATACTGAGAATTGTTATGTTTGACACCACAGTCCTGCAATTTGCTATAGCCTTGAAAGATAGCCATTTTTCTCGGCTGACAGCCTTTAGATTATAGTCGGATTTACTAAAGACAGAAAATCACGCATCTTCCAAATCCTAACACGACGCATACTCAGACATCCAGCCTTGCGAAAAATTGCAACTCTTGTAGATAAACTCTGGTTATTTTCCAGCTATCTTACCCTGAACGATTGTAGTCCACAACGGCACTAAGTGGTTGGCTCAATAGATCCAATTGATCGCCTGTCTATTAAGATCTCACTTTTTTGTAAATATCATCTTTCTATCTGAATAAGGCATCTCACATAAGATAATTTTGCGGCTTCTCTCAGTTCTTTTTCCTGATATGATACCCCTGGCATGTATTATTGGTTACAAAAATTACCAGTAAACAAAAGTCACTGAACAGTGACGTTTAAATGAAGTGCATCCATTCCCCATGCATGCAAATGTAATGCTCCGACTTCAACGAATTGATCAATAATTTATTTCCTTTCAGGAAACAACCTCAGTTCTTTGATAAACACTTTAACAAATAAAAAACACCAAACAAAGTTTTAAATAAATAGCTTCTAAACTAAGTATGATAAATATTCCAACTTGAACGAATTGATAAATAATTTATTTCGTTTAAGATAACAACTTCAGTTCTTTGATAAACACTTTAACAAATAAAAAAACACCAAACAAAGTTTTAAATAAATAGATTCTAAAACTGGTATGATAAATACTCCAACTTGAACGAATTGAAGAATAATTTATTTCATTTAAAGGAGAAGACCACCCAAAAACCATATTCTGTAAATAAGTAAAAAAAAAAGTGTGTGTAATACAATACATTAATTTCCATTTTCATAACCTGATCGTTACTCTGGTTATCATCCATTAAAGAGCAACA
>JAQQZZ010048951.1:0-10147 GCA_030265115.1 Mopalia vespertina | reverse complement strand
CTGTTCATAGTTTCTAAAATAATTGCCGAGGTGAAGTAAAAATTGCCGAGGATATTTCATTTTTTCCTCAGCAATTTGTTTTGCAGAGGAAAATATTCCTAATAAGCAGGGTTGAATAGACAGCAGTGATTTGTGAACATGACAACTAGAAAACAAATTCACAGATTAATTTTTAAGTCCAGACCGCTCGTCTTCAAGCTCATAACACTGTCAGGATTGCTTTCCACCAAATAACGTGAATCAATATAAGTACCATGCCTTCACCCTTAGAAAAACTGTTCTCAAGACTGAGTGGAAAAGTTGATTCACCCAGGATTTGGAGCACATTTTTTAAGACGAGTCTTAGCAGAAGACTGTAAGCAACTCGGCTTGTTTTACACTCATTCACTAATAAACTGGCTGGCTCATATTTTACAAAGCATGTTATCCTTTTGGGCTTTTTAATACATTTTAACTTACAAACCCCTTTGAGAATAATATTATGTGTATACTAACCTGTCCTACATGCAAGTTGAAGATATACAGTTTCAGTTTAGCTTTATGATATCTATTTCTGACATAGTTTACAATGATACATTAGGTAGTAACTTATTCTTGATGTTCACAATAGATTTTGGAAGATGTATGTCAGAAGAATGGCTGGGGAAGTCCAGTATATCAGCTTCATTCTGCCATGAGACGTGATGGTAGTGGAGATCAACAACTCTTCCTCTTCAAGGTACTATTTTTCCACCCGTCCTGGTTGGTAACCGAGAATGGTTAAGAAAAAATTAGATGCAGATAATCCTTTGTTTTTAGTTTTTAAAAGCACAAGTGGTGTCATGTGAGGACCTTGGCCAATTAGTAACAAAACTGATGTGGTACCTGTATGTGTGTTATGTTCTAAATTTTGATCTTTGATTATCTTCTCTGCTGCCACAGTTATAGATTTTGCCACCTGTGAAATAGTTCTATAGCATTAACAAAATTATAAAATGTTTAGTGCCAGGGGAGTTTCTATAGTAAATTTGGTTCTGGAAACGTTTGGTGCCCAAAATAATAGAAGCCCAAATTAATGTCCATATGTAACTGTTTACATAATATCTGTGTTACAATCAAGCCTAAAGAGGGTAGAGAATTTGGGCAAGGAACCTAGAAAAATACTCTAGAAACTCACTTGATTGCAAAGCTTGAAGTTTCTGTGAGTTATCGGTGGTCAAGGAAAGTAATCCTAGTGATTATTGTGTAAAATTTTGCAACAGCGACTAAGTGTCAGAGTTTGAACCAATGTATTTCGGTCAATATTTGTTTTGAGAAGGCTGTAGTCATGTTGTGTATATATGGTCAATTCTAATTTTGTCTCCTTGCCAAGAGACAGCCCCAAGCTGATTTGTAGTGTGTTAAGCTGTTCAATGTAATTTTGCACACTTTGTCTTTATTATATTATTAAACAATGTATTGTGACCTTCACTAAGGTTCATTTCCATACCACATGCCACAAAATGAGTGAAATATTGTTACAAAATGGTGTAAAAAAATGTTATATGTTCACTTGTAATCTACTTAAAATCATACCAGGAGTATTGCTTGAACAGAAAACACCACATTATTGGAAAATTATGCTCAAACTGGATGCAGTTTTAAGTTGTGCCGAATTATTTAGTTTTGGAAAGTAATTTTTTTGTGGGGTTTCCAACACCTTGATTTATTATGAGTACAAAAAAAAATGATATTGTTAATGTTAGTGGGTATAGTTTTTAATTTTATTTGCCATTATCAATTGATTATAGGTTACAGTACCAGCTCTCCACTCCCAGTACCCTGTCAATAACCCATTCACACCTAACAAGTTATGCTCTACTGTGGAGGAGGCCAAAGTTTTTGCAGCAGAGTATGTCTTGATGCAGTTAGGATTGTCAGTGGATGGTATGTTTGTATAAATATCATTTTTTCATCTTACACTCACTGTAATTACCAGTTTATTACAATTAACTTTTAAATAAAAGAAATGGAAGTGATCTTTTGCTTCATGACCAGTTAGTTTTCAGACATGCCTCACATTCTACATTATTGAAAAATTGCAAACCTGTAAAGTATTTTGTAGATAATGACTAGACGCTGAAACTGCCTTTCCTACACTACACCCCTGATCATTCCAATCTAGAGCTGTTGATTATTGTGTTGTTACTGTAATATACTAGTGATATTATCACACAGGGAACATATCATAAAGAGATGACATTTTTGACTTCATCGTAATTATGACATCATGGTGATGTCGTGACCTATTTTGTTGTAAAATGACCTTCCAGTTCTGCAGCTTTTGTTCTGTGACATTCTCTGGAGCTTGTGTGCATCATCGTATACCCTTGTCGGGCATTCCAGAATGTCAAGATCTTTACAACTCGAGCCAGTGTATTACACAAATATCACTCTCATTTATTTATAAAGAACATCAGTTACCTCCGTCTTGTGATTTTACAAAATTCTTAAACTTAAATCACATTTCTCATAATATAACAGCTCTCGTTGAATGATCTCCATATCTTTGTCTTCATTTAGTTAATCTTTATCCATGCTTTAATGTGTATTACATCTGTCACACTTATTTTGCTTCTCCTTCACATGGCATGTTACCCTCTGTATGCCTTGCATCCTGAATTGCTTCTAACCTTCATGTGCAAATGTAGATTGATATTTGTTCCATATTGTTGCTACTATACCTTGATCGCCTCAAGTTAAACCTGAAATCTAATATATAAACCTGAATCCTGCATTAGGAGAAATGAACCATAAAATTTTCTAAACCAACAAGTTGAAATCTTACTCCATTGGCTTGTCATGTTAGAAAGGTTTGCTGTTTTTGAAATTTAATAATTAGTCCGCTATAAACATTCTTGTTGACTTTCTTAAGCCAGGCTCTATAATCAATGGATAAACTGAATAAAACTAACTTGCTTGAAATACACTTCCCTAACTGGTGTTCATTGTTGGCAAAATGCATTAACAGACCCTCCTATGTGTTAATTATGTGAAACTGTTCATTTGTGACAAAGCCATACAGGCATACAATAATTTTTTTATTTTCCAGTTTTAAATGCATGATAGGGATCATATGAGTATCTATAGGTTTCAAATTTGTTGGAACATTTGTTGAGTGTGAATGTGTTCTTTTAATGCATATAAACATTCTGTGGTAGTTATTGAACATTTTTTGTTCAGTTCAGTTTTTGTCATTTTTCAAATATTGAGGCTTCTTAACTTTGTGAGATACTTGTTTAATAATTTTTACATTTATGTCAAATGATATGTTAGTTTACAATTATGGGCTTGTCTGTCTGTAGGTGGTGATGTGCCTGCTAACTCATTGGTTGCACCAGGCAGTCCCTATCAAGCAGGACGTCCTGTCGCTCCTACCTTTTCACTGACAAATGGTGCTCGCACTGATCATTTGACCTATAATTCCACAATGCCTGTAGTCACAAGCTCTTATATGGTTAGCCCTGGGAAATTGCCTCAGAGTAAGACATATCTATAGTCCTAGCATAACAGAGCAGTGAAGAAATTTAGAGGAAGAATGGATGATAATTTTGGATACAAAATCTCGTCTCTTCTTCATGTCGTATGAATTGTTTCTATAGAGACCCAAAGGCGTATGAGCAGAGCTTGGGAATTTTTAACTAGCTCTTTGACTTTTTCTCCCCAATACAAAATATACTGCAAGAATAAACTGCTTCTTCATTGCTCTTTTATGGTAGCGGTATTTGCTTCCTGCTTTTCTTTCCTTTTTCTGTGTGTGTTGTTATTTCTGCATACAAATGATGTAGCATTTAAACCATATTTCTGCCATAATGAAGTGAATGGGTAATGTTCATTGTCAATATTTGAGGCATTATATTAGGTTACATGCTATGTTATCTAGCTTGTTTATCACATTTGAATTTGTTGAAAAACATTAACTATTTATAATTTTTATGTTCATGTAAACAAACATGTTATTCATTGAATCAAATTGTGTTAAGAAACTATCATGAATTTAAATAAAGGTCAATGTCTCAAATGGGATTGACATTAAGCTACCTGTAGGTCTGCATGCTTTTATGACCAACATTTTCCACTTTTGGAGGATTATAAATTAAAAATGTTTGTTTGTTGCAGCTCCAGAGTACAGCAGCCCACCCTATCAATACACCCAGCCATCCTATGCCAACCATCCTGGGCCTCCAGTTGAAATGTTTCATCAGCAGATTATGTAAATAAAAACAGGGACTATTTATCTGTGTATGCAGAAGTTTTAGAGGCTTCAATAATGTAGATGTCTGTTTTGTTTTTAAAAGTGCTTATTGACAAGGTTTCACATGTTTATTAATGTTGTATGAAAGAAGTTATCGTGTTGCTTTCATATCTGCCTATAAATGGGACCTGTTACATATATATATATATCTTTACTCTTCTATTTTGAAATATTTACTTGTTAAAGATTCCCTATTTGGTTATATGCATGTTGTTTTTGCAATCTGTCAATGGTATTTTAATGGTTTGACATGATCACTGGGTGCTCTTTTGGCTACTCTTTACATCAACAAAACCTTACTGCTGTTTTAATTACGTTCTCTGTATGAACTATCATGGCATCTGAAAGACAATGATTCAAAAATAACTTTCCAAAAACTGAATGTTACATGTTGTTATTTAAGGGGCTTTAATCCAGACCTGCCTTTGCCATTTTTACGTGAAAACGAGAGAAGGCCACTGCAAAGTGTTAATGTTTCTATGACAAGGCCCAGTTGCTCAAAACCAAGATTAGACCCTAATAGCAGATTAAGCCACTAATCCGGGATTAGAGATAGGCCTTCAACATGGCGTGATGTCATCTAATCTAGGATTAAATTTAATAGTGCTTTGAACAACTGGCTCTAGAAGTCTTTATGTCCAATGGTGATAAATAGATGGGATTGTAGGAAGACAATTGCATTTGCTGTACACATTTTCTTATTTATGCCAAACCTGACCATGCAGGCCAACAGTGTCCAAAAGTAGTTAATGAAGTAGGTTTGGTTTTTAATCCTTGATAAGAAGAACATTAAGCCGATTTCATACAATAATACATGCAGTGTCAGGTGTGTTGAGAAAATTGCAGCCAATGTAAAGACTATCATACTATCTGAATAACAATAATTCTGTAATAAAAGCCTGTAGTCCCACATAATGCTAGTATAATACACAATTAGTGTAATTCCATATAAAGTTCTCTGTGTAAGGAATTGTACTACTTGTGTATTATTCTGTACTAACTTTGTTAGAAATCTGAACCAAAACAAATGAAATCGATGTTCATGAACATTTACATCAAATGAACACATTATCATGGTATCTGAATAACAATAATTCAGAAATTTAAGAATGAATTCAATCTTCAGGTATTTCCATTATACTAAGACAAACCAAACTTAAATTTCATAATTGGAAAGAACAAATTATACCCCATAAACGTTAATCAGCAGTATGGGTTTCTCTTGTAAAGGTGGACAAAAACATCAGCTTTGTTAGATTTAATTCACACCTGTCAAGGTTTTGATCTTGTTTTGAGTTGGACTTAAATTTTTAGTATACGTATTTTAGAGTGAGACATAGTCATTTTTGTGTTTTTAAAACGAGATTCTTGCAAACTGTTCATGGGCAATTTTAAAAGAGACTTTACAAGACAGCAAATTTTGTTTTAAATGCACTGTGTTTAAAAAAAAGAGTGTTTTTTTTTTTCTTTTTTTCCCCCCCCAACTGCTGCCTTTATCTCTTGACTTTTGTTAAGAGATACAAAGGCATAATGTGTTATTTGTTATGTACAGTATTCATATATTTGCACAGTTTGCTCTAACTGTTGCTAAATTTTTTGTGGTAATATCATATACATATAATGTTTGTCACTGTCTGTATTGAATGTATGGTTTCAGCTTTGTTAGGATTGTATGATGTATCAGGGTTCTATGCACGTGTCTTGCCTTATAAAAGTATTTATCACAATTAATGTTAGAGCTGCATGTTTATGTTGCAGTGTTTCCTCTTTAAGGACTATTTGTTTTTAAGTTCAGTTCCTAAAATTTCCAAGGAGGAAGTGAGATGATGCTTGACAGAATGGAAAAGAATACTCCAAAGTAATACTTTTATTGGGTGAGCCTACTTAAGCAATAATTTGGTTTTGTAAAAACAGTATTATGATGGTTTGCATGCGGCATGCCTACTGTTACAAATATACCTGAATAGGGAGGAGTTGTTAAGTTTTCTTGCCATATTACCAGCATTGATGGTTATGTTTCCATATCATATTTAGAATACATATAATAAACAAGAAGCTTAAATATTAAGGCCAATTTTATTTAAACAGAATTTAGCGCTTAGTCTTTGAAATTGTATAATTTGGTTTGTTTGCTCGGTTTGTCTCTATCCATTGTGGTCAGCTGGTGTTAACTCGGCATGCTTTTATATGTACTTGTATCTATTTAACTAGTTAGTATATTGTTTCTCAGGTCACTTTGGTTACAAATATGTAAGAGCGGATTCGTTTGGTTAACCATGGAGAGACTATGTGGAGTTGTTTTATTTGACATTTGTTTTGCCTTTCACTGTTACGTTTTGAAACAGTTTTCCGTTTTTTGGAGCTCAGGATATTATCTTCTTTTACAAGTTTTATTTTTTGGGACATTACCCATACTGCCACACAGCTTTGTGATATTAACAAGCTATGGGGCAAGTTTGATCCTAAGTAATTCTGAACCCAAATTAAAACATCAGTACTTTAAAACTAGTAACATTACTTAAATATTGTAACTGAAAATCTCAGAGATTACTCTAAACATTACTTTCTTACTTTCCACAACAATTGTTAATACATGCACATAGGCATGTGTTTTCAGTGTAGTTACTTTTTTAGGCCAAATATGCAAGTTGCATGCATTTAATATTCAGTATTGAAAAATACAATTATTGAAAAAGAAAGAAAAAAGGAACAAACAACATCTGTTTGAGTTCTCTGAGGTTTACAGTATTGACTTTTATCGATAGGTGAAATATTAAGTAATAGAAAAACTTGATTTGAGTAATAGGATAGGGAAAACTATGTGTCAGATATAATTAGTTTTGTGGCTACGATAATTATCTGGTTTTGCTGGAGTGGTCACAATAACTATTATGTCATACCAATGAAGATGTGTGTAAAATTGTTGCTACTATTTTGGATGTGCAATGAGAAGGCTGTGGTTAGTATAATGATAGGAATCATTGTGTAATCACTGTTGAAGGCAGAACTATATTTATAAATATACATGACTGTTGAAGATGACCATCTGGATGGGGGTGTGATAAATACCAATCACTTTACTTCTTATTTATACTTCATGTTTTGGAGTTTTATTTGCATGCATATGTATACACAGCTTTGTATACAGTAAAGTTGTGAATGATATACTAATTACTTTGTTGTTCATTTATTCTTTGTTGTTCAAATCGTCAACATTATTTATCATTTACTACAGACTTTGGACTCACCAAGGCTTTGAAGAGATGATTTAGTTTAACAATATAGTTCAGATATTAAAGTCAGAAAATAGATAAGTATTATCAGAGATAGTAACATTGGTTTGACAGTCATTATTTTACAGATGACAAAGGTTGAAATCAGACAATAAGACCCCAATCAGTATTGCAGCTTATCATAGATAACTTGTGTACCCTGCTTCAAAGTTTTACAATATTACAATGCCTTCACAAAAGATGTTGAAGAATTGAGAGAGAGCTGTACTATCTTCCCTTCAGCTTACTGGGACCCGAAAGATAATTAACACCAGATTAAATTGCCAATTGTGGATTAGAAATAGACCTTCAACATAGGGGGGGCGGGGGGGACATCATTTAATATGTGGATTAAAGTTAACAACATTTCGGCAGCAGCATTAATTAAATTCTCTTTAATGTTAGAAGTGACTACTGGTAAGATGTCAACTGCTTACGTGTCATATAGTTGTTCTGTCCGATGTTATCTTCATTGTGAATTTTAAAAAAATGATAGCATACATGTACTACTACAAACACTTTTTTTAAGTTACATGTATATTGTGTGTATGCATGTGGACATTTTGTGAGGTTAGGCTGAAAGGGTTCAGAAAGGAACTTTTTCCCTACACCACCAACCTAACAACTAAGTTAAGATAAAGGAATGAGGAGCCTACAATCGGGTCAATAGATTGGCCAGCTTAAAACAAGGCCTGTCCCAGCTCTAGTCTCTGAACTGTTACACTATTACAAATCTACACCTCTGATCACACTACTATTCACATACACAGTTAAGCACTCCTGACTTTGCATCTTCTTACCCTCACTTGCATCTTTCTATAGTGTGTCATTGAATATTGATACTTTTAGGTCGTCTTGCTACATGTATGGTATTTAACAAAAGTAAGGTCTGTAGGGTACAGCAACTTTTACTTAAAAAAAAAAGATAATAAATTTACATGTGGTTTAAGTGAAGAATTCTGAATTAGTAATTCCTGCATTACCTCTGTTACAGGCATATCCTTCTATGTGCGGCATGTGGATGTAATTGTTCATTGAACACTAAACCCCCAAGTTTTCTGATACCTTCTAAAGACAAATGCACTCAAAGCCATTTCAGTCTGGGTTAATATGTGACTGATTTATTAGTGTTTGCGCCTTGTACAAACATAGGCTAGCTAGATAGTCAAAGGTAGAGACTGGTTCAATTGTCATTGCCTGTATGTTATATGGTTGATTGACATGTACTTTGTACTATAAGATACATGTATATATATTTATCGTAAATGAATACAGGAAAGAGGTCTTGATTAATTTGATGGGCCTACATCATATATAAGAAATCCATATCCAAGTTAATATTCCCCTTGCAGCAGAAAAGTTATGCCATGCCTATTTGACGAAAATAAATCTTTCTTGATATACTTTGATTGGAGTTTAACAGCGTTCTTATGGTTAGTTCACTCATATATCGGCATGCTTGCCCCAGGGTGAAAGAAACCACCCTCAACACCATTGGTAACAAAGATGACCGGACGTAATACAAAGACATCCCCTACAGATCAGCATCATGTTGCCCCTAAGCCCTGGGAGCACCATGGTAATAGGAAATGCCCATGCACCAGTGCCTCCATACAAAAAATGTATTTTGTGTATGTGAATAATGTGATAATATATATATCAAAATGTACTCGATATTGTTATGCGAGAAGCAGTAGTATTGTAGACTTTTCTCTTTGATTTTGGTGGTTTTACTGAATAAACTGGCTATGGACCAATGAGTCGTAGTTTGTTGAAGTAAGAATTTGGTCCTACAACAAGGTTCACTCTCGACACCATTAACCATGATTTACAAGAACCCAACCAGAGAATGCAATGTGATGTAGGAAAAAACTCAAAATGTTATTCATCTGCAACAAAATATCCCTCAAACCAGCACAATAACTATTGAAGATATTATCTTTTGCATCATTTTAAATAACAATAAAATAAATAAATAGTTAGACTACTGCAAATTAAGATCATATTTTGTATATGTGAAAACTATGGTAACTACAATTCAAAAGTATGTGCAAAAGCTACGTGATGTGTGAATGAACATAGGCCAGAGAGTGCACAGGTATGTCTTTGCATATCTTATCGTATTACTGATACAGGCACACCACATGTCTTAACACAGTTATTTTCATTATTTTGGGGCTAACACTGTTAGGACAGGCAATTATTTCAAATCTAAACAAGATATATTGGTGGTAATAGCATGTGTGTACAGAAAAAAAAATGTTGAGTACAGTGCAGGCTCAAAGATAGTGTAGTGCCATAACCAGATCAGGCTATATGGGTCAAATTGATAACAGTTCCCACAGTAGCAATTGTCCAATATTAATCTACTCTTGATAAAGTTGGCTATCTTTTATTCTTATAAAGTTAACCTTGTACATTATATGTGGGGTGTATTCAATGGGTTATACCTATACTGATGGGATAGGCTAATACTGCCAAGTGAATATCATAATTATTAGTGTACAGTTCATGCTTTGGGTTAGGTTTAAAGCGATGCTCCGGGCTGCAATAACCCCTATATCCCTTGAAAGGTTACTATTAAACATACTTAAATATGATA
>JAQQZZ010048940.1:0-10147 GCA_030265115.1 Mopalia vespertina | reverse complement strand
GGCTGACATTGCATATTGCACCAAAATGGTGATAAACACCATAACTTTTACTCTTTTGGTTCTTTGAAGAAAAAAATGGTTCTTAAACAAAAGTAGGAAAAGGTGATTTGATTGGGATTATGAGCATACATTTTCAATAAAAGCCTCTAACGGTGGACCTGCTAGCTACTCAGCTTGTTTTCTTTTTAAAACTATCTTTTAACTTTCACTTCTAAAGAAAAATAACGATTGGATTGGATTGGATTGGATTTAGTTTACGCCATATTTAAGACCACATATCCGGCTTGCATTCAGTGTAACCTCGACCGTAGTAATTTGATAAATAAAAGAAATGTGTTTAATTGATTGGGATATTAGACTGTAAAGTCATTTTCTATTATTTCAAACAGATGGTGGTGTGTCGGCCCATTAGGTGAGAGAAATCAGACTCAATATCACTGACAACAAACAATGATGATGTTCAAAGGCATGTATGGACACATCTTCGCGAGCCAAAGAATCTACATGGGTGTCTCTATATACACTCTTAGAAAATATGGCTCTAATGAAACCCTTTACGGTTCTTCAGTCAAGGCTCTGGAATTCTCACAGTAGCTGTGCCAAATATTTCTCCCTTTCTTATCACATCAAAGAACCGTTTTTGTCATAATGGTTCCATATAGATGGTTCCATCTTTTCTAAAGAACCGTTTTTGCCGTTATGGTTCCATAGATGGTTCCATATTTTCTAAAGAACCCTCAAAGAATACAATTGAGATGAACTTATCCAGATCTGGTTAGAGGAAACTCAGGCAAGCCGTGCACCGATCAGAGAAAAATTCATATTTAGTAAAATCACTTACTGTTTGTGTCTATCCATGCGTCCACCACGGCTTTGGCTAACCTCGGGTCTTCTCGTAGCTGATTGGCCAATTCCTCTGACGTCAGTATCGGTCTGAAATAAAAATAACAAATTATAACACAAATTAATTAGTAAATAAGGGCCTTTTAAAAATGTCTATGACAATGTCAAAAGGTGGATGGATTTTTTTCGAAAGGGGAAAACAAATAGCGTTAAATTTAAGTGAAATACCAGGATTTCCTTGAAAAACTTCATTTGTAAAAGTTATATTTCTCTGCCGGTAAATACAACTTTTATTTCTACGTTTTTTTAGTAGGCCTCTATTTGGTATTTCGATTTTTTTCTGCACATATCCAACTTTATATACGTAATAACCAGTGTTTGTTTTATGTAGGTCTAGTTCGTTGTTCTGGATGTTTTACGTTCTGCAGCTCCCGCAAGCCCCTTTCCGTTTTTCAACCAATCACTGGATTATAAAATCCAATTTGCGTATCAAAACTAAAAATTATTTTACAAATATACCTGAATACACAATGCAAATAATCAAATTATGTCGAAATACAAAAGAGTTTATCACAAATTCAAAAGAGAGGGAAAAAACCAAAAAGATTTTGTTAAGCACCACGGAAAATTCCCAGATTTGTCAGTAACTTTTGCAGATTTTTCGGATAATGAAGATAACGATAATTGAAGAAGTTCAATATTGCTGAACCTGAAATTTCTTAAATTCGGCATGCTTATTACTGATCAAATAATCTAGTTGAGGGTATCTCAAATTTTTTTTAATTCGGCTTCCTTTTTTAATTATTTATCGTTTAATGCAGAAAGTCCAATTTTCATTGTAAATTTGAGGAAAATTGCAATAAACAGAGAACTAGGTAAAAATAAAATTGAGGTATCCGTTACTAGATAATTATGTTACTAATAAGCATGCAACATTTCTCTGGTGTATCTCAAAGGGTTTTCGAGAAAACAGAGTTGAAAAGTCAAATTTCGACATATAATGAAGTGCTAGAAATTGTGCAAAACTCATCCAGATGTACACTTGCAAAGAACTGAATTAAAATTTTCAAACTAAAAATTAAATAACTTCTAATTGGAATTTTAACTTTTTCACAAAATACAGGACAAAAAAGGGAATGTTCTAATAAAGAAATAAGAAACAAATAAAAATGTTGACCCTCGAACGGGTTTTCCATTCTAAAAGTGGAAGTAGATACCAACTAAAGTGACCCTGAGTAGATATGCTGTGAAGAGAAGTTACGACGATACTGCTGATATTTTTGACAACTGCTTTAGAGCCTGTTTGATGGCGGTAGCTCAAGTATGGTAGAGTTTTCACGCCATATTGTTTCTGACTTAATAACACGTTTGATAAATTCTATAAATATTCTTCAAAACCATTTCCAAATTAATTGTTATCAAATAATCACATATTTGTCTCTGTAGCGATTATTATGAACGGAGGTTCGGGATAAAGGAAAATAACTACCCTCGTTTCATAAAATTTGATATCTCCGGGTCGGTTGTTTGTTTAGTTTCGATGGCGCATGCAGCCTCCATATTATGGTGATCTATACGCGCCATAATATCTCTGGGTCACTCACTAAGTATCCTCTATATATCGTCTACACTGTCTTAGTCCAGATCTAGTTTTCACATTTTTAAATAAAATAAATTGATTGAATGGCATTGTTAGGTTGTTATTGTTCTATAAAACAAAACATGGTTGAACTGGCAGAGTTTGCGTTGTAAATGAAAGTCACCAGTCTGGGTTGATTTTCCGTATACCGTTTCTATCTACTCACCGTTTGGAAGACAAAGGACTTGGTGACAAGTCCAAATCATCATAGTCTCTTGGCAAAGCTCGATAATCTCTTGGAAATCTACCACTATTATAAGGAATATGTGGGGGAATATAAGACCGCTTTCCCTGGTCAGTCCCGGCAGTTCGGTCAATACCCGAATTCGTCTGACTGGGCCTTTGGTTTGCTAAGAGGAGCTGCATGACAAATACTCGCCTGAAACCAACAGGTAACCCTACCATATTGTTCTGACTCTAACGGAATTACGTGCCAATTATGTCTCGGATATGGCAAATTGTTACCAGCTTACAAATCAACTTATGCAAAATGGACAAGCGCAACGTCAAATGGACATTTAATACAAAAAATGCACTTAAAGGTGTGTCGGGTTCGTTTCCTCATGGTATTTCCAAATAAACTATCCCAAACTTTTCCTAAATGCTACCACTCTGTGGAATAAACCGTCCGAAATTTAGCTCCAACGGTGTCAGTGTACATTTTAGCCTTCCCATCCTCGTCGCCAAATGGCACGCTAACACTTTGGTACGGAAGCGCCTAGAGAGATGGAAACGCCATATCGCCATATTTTATTCATGGTGACTGATCTCTATTTCACTGCTGTCATACACTAAATGAGATACTTTGATACATCGAGTGCATATTACAATATTAGTTCAGATTAATCGTCCTATCTTTGCGACAACACTTAATGTGTAATCCTAATTTCGAGCGTGCGCATAAGTCTCAAAGGGGCATGTCCTCCGGTGTCCACGATATCCTGACAGTCTCTCTCCTCAGTACTCAGAAAAATGATGGTTCTATATGACCCATTTACGCATAAACGGTTCGTTGGTACGGTCTTATACTATCTATAGTTGATGTAAAAGGGTTCCATACCTTTAAAAGATGGGATAAGGAAACTCTCTGAGGGTCACAAATATAGAGCAACACACCCTGATGCAATACGGGGGTTTCCAGTTATGACGTCTCGACAACAGAGTGACGTCCCTTTACGAAATGACGTTGCCACTGGCACTGTAGGGCAGTCTGCCTATACTTTAACATTGCGTGTTGTCGGTTTTCAGAAAAATATAGATTAAAAATTGTAACTTTTGCAAAAAATAATATTTTAAGCTATGGGAAAAGGAAATTCATATGGTTTTATTAACGTTTACCTGTTAGTTTGCAATATTCTCTATATCGCCTATGTTAAAAATCGTGTATTTGCCCTCCGTTGCCGTAAAGCGGTGACGGTATTTCGCAAAGGGACGTCACTCTGTTGTCGTAACGTCATAACCGGAAAACCTCGTATTAGTATAACACTTGAAATAGTTTCAAAGCGTCAGGACAATTTACAAATATCCATCAAAACTTCATGCAGTATGGTTAAATACTTCGGTTGCAGATGACCTCTATGTTTTCAATGTAAACAATTAATTATCCCCCTTAGAAAAAAAACTTGATTTTTTTTACCATGACGTTATGCTCTCCATATAAACTCTGCTTTAAAATAACCAGCTTTGTAGAATTTTACCAAACAGTCCTCCACGAAAAGAGAATAAAAATATATTTTGCATTTTCTTCACGGATTTCTTCTATTTCTAGCTTTACCGGTACGTTTAGTGTGTTACCTGATGATGTATATAGTATAGTCGGGGCAGAAGTCTATAGTTTTGGTTAAACTTGGCGGCGCCCATCGATCTGATGAAACAAGTATATAAGCCTGGTTTGTCAGTTGTATATCTAGCGGACATCCATCTGATTTGCTAACAAGGTTTAACATTAGCAGTAAAAGTCTGAGTTTATCACATACTTTTAATATATACATTATATACCACGAAGAGTGTAATTACCTTCTCTCGAAAAGTGTGTAGGTTACCCATAACAACTCGAAATTAAGATCTATTAAGAAACTTGTCTCTGGGAGTTTACCGAGAACATGAGATGATTCCTTGGTTTGAATTAATCGAAATCCCCAGGCCACTGTCATTTATTTTTAGAAAAATAAAAATAACACAATGCCATTACAGCCGTATAGTGTAGCACTCTATGAAATTTAACTAAAAATAATAGACAGTTTTATTTTTAAAATATCATACATATTGAGCGAGTTCATGGAAGAAGTGGCAGCCCATGACATGCTAATACAGTAAATTATTTCTGTCAAAGAAAACTCCATAAATCGATCTTAGAAGGAGCTGACACCCAAGAATTAAAAATGTAAAAATAAAATGCAATAACCAGAATGTCAATCTGAGAGAATGCCAAATTCCATCATCGCAATAAAAGTAAATACGCAAAATGTCTAATTAAGTAAGCGAGTTAGTGTAGAACCTTGTAGTACTCCTTCTGACATATGGAAACCAAACAACACGTAAAATACTTGTCTTATCTGTTGTGTGGCATCTTCAAATATCCAAAACAAGTGGTGCAACATCTAAATATAATCTAAAGAGATTGCCTGGAATGGTTGCGTTATGACACACATTATCCATTACATAACTCATTTCTGAAGCGTAGTAGAAAATGCACAAAATTCTATATTCAAGTTAGTAAAAATATTTTAGAACTGTTATTTGTTTACCTCCTAAAGCCGTGATATTTGACGGACCCAGAAGAAACCTGTCTATATCAAAATGTTAAAGAATTTTCTTCACTATTTATAGACAGTTACTAGGAGTATCTTTTTTTTTCTCTAAATTTTTTGCCTTTAAAGTCCAGTTTGCTTCATTTACCTCACTATCAACTTTTCAATCAAATAAAAATTTGTCTTAAATGTTATAGCTTTCCTCACAGTTTCTGACTCTTGACTCTTGACCGGTTACTCTAACGCGTCTATAGGCTACAAAATAAAACTGACAAGCAGGGTTTTAAAGTCAAAACGAGTAACTCTTACCGATTCCTTCGTAAAAGATTTTCCAAATTCTGACCAATTTGCCTTTTCCCTAAATCTTGTCCCGCTACTCTCTGTAAGGCAGTTTCTTCAATGCTAGAAGACGAAGGTGGGTTGTCTTTGGAGGCATGTTGGGCTATAGCCATATATAACAGCAGGTTTTTCATCGGTGAAGCCATGTTTGGAATGAACGAAAATTTTCACAGCATTCCAAGTTTATCGTTCGAAATATTATACTAGTCTAAAGCCCACGTATAATCAAAGAACTGACGTGGCAATAGAAACCCACGACCACTGACACACACCCTTGTTTTGACCATAAAATCCAATTTGCAAGAAGCTCGACACAGAGCTATTTTAAATTTAGCAGTCAAATTAACGCTAAAATTGTATGGCGTCTGTCACCTATAAGCCATAAAGTAGGCGCTGAATTAGTGTAGTTTGGTCATTTAGTTTAATTTACTGAGGGTCGAAGAGTTTTCTACAGCCCACGTCTAGGCTTGCACACTGCTGCCACTTACGTATAGCCATTTTCACCAATTTGACATGGGTTAATCCGCCATAACGACTCAGGAATCGAAAGCCAAGATTAACATAGATTGTCACGTCAGTTGATCTGTAACATATAATTACACATTAACTGGCAAGACAACAAATTTTCATGTGTGTGGCGACAACGAAACACTATTGATTATGCTTATCAAGGCAAGCATTTACATATTCCAGCTGGCAAACGCTCAACATTTGCTATATTTTTAAAATTTATTTCAAATTCATTAAGTTTATATTTTTTTTTTAGTCATAGCTGAAAAGACCCGAGATAAATATTTGAATTGAATAACTTTAAACTGTAATGATAAAATCGGAAATACCTGCTCTACTCGTATAGCACTGCGCTTTTATTATAAATTTAAAATCTTAGCTTCGGCCAAAATTGCCTCTATTCACAGTCCATTTTGGGAGTATGCCATATTTAGCCGCTAAGGGTCTGTCCGAAGCTAAATTATAGACACTGTCAGATTCCACGTGCTATGACGAGGTACAATATCCGCTTTGTCATCATTCAAGCCATGTTTGGAATGAACGACGAATTCCACAGAGAGTAAAACTATTCACAGCATGTGTCATGTATTCAAATTATTTGTGGCATGAACAGTTCTAGTAAATTTCATAAAAAAAATTGTTTATTTCATAAAGTATAATTATGTTTAAAACCCTCAAATAAGATACAGATTTAGGATGTTAAGGTATACTTTGAGCCAACAGATACCCTTCAACAACTCTATGCTAAATCTTTTCATCTTCAACTCACACCTTCAATGGAATTAGTAAATCCGATATTATAAGGTGTGCAGGAGTTATAGCACCCTCGCTACCTTCGACCAAGCTTGTTCTATTCTCTACGAGGCACTGGTTCCAAGAGGATATGCCAGGCGACTTCTTCGTCGAATTTAAAATCCGAAAATCAGACAAATTAACAGTTATCATTTTTTCCCAAGGTCTAGAATAAGTTCCTATGGAAATAACACCATAATTGCCATGTAATATTATCAGGCAGGTACTCAATATGTATAAAACTAAATGCAAGGCAGACAATAACATACCAGATAGGACTTCCT
Organism: Mopalia vespertina; assembly: GCA_030265115.1. Lineage (NCBI taxonomy): Eukaryota > Metazoa > Mollusca > Polyplacophora > Chitonida > Mopaliidae > Mopalia > Mopalia vespertina. The sequence goes on along the minus strand of JAQQZZ010048940.1, from coordinate 2,990 downwards.
TTGTTGGCATTAAACTAGAAATGTCTATTATCTATTTGGTAGACATTCTGAACAAAAAAAATGTTGTATAGCTCATAACTTTTAAGAAATATCTGAAACAATATGTTGGTAAAACCCAAAAATCCCCTTCGGCTTAGAGCAAACAATCATAAGGTGAAAACTCATATCCCCAATAGCTGAGCATTTTGCTATCCCTGATCATTCGGTCAAAGATCGATTTGAAGTCATGCCAATTGAAAAAAAGATCAAGTCTTTCTAAAGCAAACAGAAACGTTTATCTGTTGTTCACGATGATTTTGACGGGTTTAAATAGTTTCGTGTCCGATTAATTGTATAATTTCGTGTTAATAGATTATTATTATTATTATTAAAGACTCCATCGCTAGTCAGGAGTAAACAATGCTACCCTTATCTTGTCTTGGCTTCTGTGGGTATCTCCAAAGGATTATTATATGAACAACTCATATATTTAGAAAGAGGAGGACTTCAAGGCTCTAAATATAATGTCATTTTATATTCATTTTATTTTATAATAGCAGAAATAAACAAAAACCTCAAATAATTTTTTAAAATGAACCTTTGTTTGATGTTTCACACTAACCAACGACCACAATGCATCGAAGCAGAAGCCTATCAACTAGGAGAATTGAAAGTCTCATAACTTAGTATCAACGGCATCTACATCTAAGTAATTTCTATACTATTTCTTCAGACAAGCGCCATCTAGCGTAAAGCATAATTATGCAGTTTTAAAAACTCAACCAGGCTATAACGACTTATGGGAGAGCCTTAACTTTACTTCCGTAAGTAGAAGTCATTTCAAGTAATTTATTTATCCGATATATGATAAACGGAATAAAATATCAATTACAGATTTTGCATTGGCCAACATTATTGGGGGAGGAAAACGGAGTTGAACCTAGAACGGCCACGACCTTCCGCGATAACAAAGGTGACTGGGCAAGAGGCATATACTCTCTGTAGAGCGTAAACGCTAGACCACTCTGTCGCGGAGGTCCCAAATTCTGTCAATCCTGGAATTAACACATGACTACTCATTTTAGATTCAGATATTTGTCGCCGAGTTCTATACTGCATTGACGATACAGCTGATTCCATTTTCCGTTGGAGTCACTTTATTTCGGCTTTTTCTGACAAAAATATTACTTAGCAGTTTAAACCTATATAGACAAAGGCTGTATTTAGAGTTACTTGGGTTTATCAATCAGCATATGTTGCCTACCGCTTATTTTATCGATCCCAACTTTCATTTCGCTTAGGTGTCGAAATTGAAACAAGATGGCGTTTTCTGATACTTTTTAATATTGGGAAATGTACGAGTCATCCTTCAAAGGGAATGGCTAAACAGGCAAACCTTACTCATTTACGGATGTTTATCTACTAGGCCTACGTTGCCATGTGCCCATTAATTTTAAGACATGCTTAATGGACCAAGCGACACTGCTTTGAAGTCAAATGTAGCTCTACAGAGCCGGACTTTATATAGTGCTTTTTTCTGACATTACATTTTCGTTGTTGGGGCTTTCAACGCCTTCAATTTTAGTTCAGTAACATCCAGAGTATGCGTACAGGTCCAATGGATGAAAGAAGTATCCTCAGTCATTTGGTTAAAACCGTCGCCGTATTACCTCCATGACATTGCGTATAGACCACTTGGCCAGACAACATGACCGGGGACGGTTTTAATCAAATGCACACGAAGCTATCATGTCGGAACCTCGACTCATGCTGCGAAACGAGGAAGCTCCCTCCAACCACCCGTAACATCAGCTTAGAATGACCAAATGACAAAGATGTGCTTAAAGCGATACTCCTGGCTGCATTAACCCTTATATCCCTTGAAATGTTACTATTAAACATACTTAAATATGATATCGACTTATCGTTTCTTCGTCTTATAAAATCACTTGAGGGTTAAAAGTATATACCTACCTACGATCACTGGTAGCTGACATTTTGGGCGTGGCCAACCCTATCCATGTCGTCACGCGACTTATACTCTTGTGTGTTATAGGTTAATAACATGTGTGAACCAATGACCTATATAGATCATTGGTGAGAACTGTCAAAGTTTAAACAGTCGACTCTATAGGTCTCGTATTCCCCTAGCGTGACAAGAAAGATATTTGATTGGTCAATATGTGTGGAGCTCTTCTGTTTAGTGATTAAAGCAGCAAGACATGGCCGCGTGGTTGAATTTGACTGAAGTTTAAGCAATACCCAATTTTTAAGATCCAATTATAAAATGGATATAGTTCGATTAGAAAACTAGAGAGCATTATTCAACACAAGAAATGATGTCCGTTTTACATATATGCATCGTATTGTAGAGAGGAGTATCACTTCCACAAAATAATAATATCAAGATTCACGAACAAAATATGTTCATTGATAGAAGGAAAGTCACCGAGGGGGGTAATTTCCAATAGTCATTTCTGGCCTCCATAGCATGCACTAATTGTTTATCGTGAGTATTATTCCCGCTTTATATGGTCATTACAAATGGCCATAAATTAGTAGGTATTAGCTCGTTACTACGTCGCCATCATCATAACATGTGTAAGTGTTCTTCTTGTTTCATGTGATTAGGATGGGTTGCGTGGTGAAAGCAAATTTCGCAGTATTTGATTCTAAGGTGCGTTTGTAGACCTACTGACTGAGTGATAAGGTTAGATGAAGTGCAATTGTGTTTGTTCTTTATCTACCACTCATATCTTTCGGGTTAAATCTCTTTTACTTTGTTTTTTCCTCTGTTTAATTTGGAATCATTTGACCCAATACAACAACAGCAACAATATAATTATCTCCATGACACAAGTAAGTGATTAACAACGTCCATATAAAGGTCCTGCGGATGCAGAGTTCTGTATCTCTGATCGTCTATCATATCATAGATACAGAGTTTGAACGCTCCTAATTGTGTAATTTTAAGTTTTTACACTTACCGACTTTTATGTGTTCCATTAACT
>JAQQZZ010048929.1:0-10147 GCA_030265115.1 Mopalia vespertina | reverse complement strand
TCAAATCAGACAGTTACAGCTAAAGTCCTGCCAACATATTTCAGCTTCCACGAAGCAATTCAGGTAATATTCTAAACAAGTCTTAAACAACTATTGAATAATGGAAGCTTAATTAATCCTCTTTTAATTTGATAAATTGTCAACATTTTCTTTATAAAATATAAATGGTTCTGAATTTCATCTCTTTATTTAATTTCTACATCCTATTAATAAGCAATTACTTGGTTATACAACTACTCAGACCACATTCAATACTCTATAATTATTTAATAAATATTGTATTTTTTTCTTCTTGTCTATATCTTGACCATGTCTTCTCATTTGAGGTAATGCTGTCGTTTGTTTGAACATGGACCTCTAACCTCTATTCCCAAGGACTACCTAATATTCCATTAACTGTTTGTACATATTATGAAATTTGCTGCACAATTTTAGTTCCTTTTCTATGAATATTTATTACATTGCTAACATATAAATTCTCTGTTTGCAATATTTATCTAACTTTACAATATTAATTTTTGTTATGTGTTGATATTCATCACTTTTATATAATGGAAATATTTTCATAATGCAACTTATATTTTATATTTATGTAGAGCATATGTCATCTAGATTAACACATGATATTTTATTTTGCAGGCTGATTACATGGTGAATCGGTTTGATCTCTATTTTAATTGTATTTTCATTTGTGTCTCTTTTTATACTTAGATTACTATGCTTTAATTACTCCACATCACTGTTTGATGAGTTTTAAGAAATACATTTACTTGCTCATTATAAACTTAAAGCTTTATCTAAAATGCCTCTGTTTATCTACGCCTGTGCTGTAATGTTTTCCGGCATAACCTTAAAATCAGCCCTCCAAAATTTTGGTAGGATAGGTAACGTAACATTTGCTTTTTCCTCTGGTTTTTTTCAATTTTTAAAAACATAAATATGCCGTTGTGAAAAAAGAAGCAAAACTGCTTTAAAATACAATCTTCATTGATTATTGGATGACAAAATTTGTCAAAATCAATAGCAAAATGCAAATTTAGATGAAGACTGCAAACAATTTGGGAAACCTATAATTCCGTCCTCCTTAACTAAGTTTGCATAACCCTGGGGAGACCCGGTTCTGTCCCGTTCTCCCAAACAGCACAGGCCTGTTTATCAAGCCTATGACAGAGTCTGCCAACTCATCCACAGATGCTATATCTTTAATTCTATATCACAACATACAATCTTTACCTGCTCACATAAAGGATATAAACAATGATGTTAACCTGGTTAATGCACCTCAAGACAACGAAACTGAATATGAAATAGAGGGATGTCATCTTTATCACACAACCAGAGCAGCTAGCTATAACAACAGCCAACAAGTGTTCTCAAAGTTAAAATCTCAATCACATGGTGGGGTAAGTACATGTATCTATGTAAGTCAGAGTGAATTGTATGAGAAATTGAATGTACCACCAAATCTTGAATGTGCAGCATGTGTCTTACCTCAAAGAAAGATTATTATTGCTGTTGTCTATAGACCACCTTCCTACCCAATCCGACAATTCCTCAAAGCTCTTCAGGAGTTACTGCAAAAAATCAAAAGTCAGTCATCAGACAGTATTGTTTTGGGTGATTTTACTCAATACATCTCTAAAGAACAGACCTCATCAATTGTCAACTTAATGACAAGGAATGGATACACCGAGATTGTCAATCAGGCAACAACTGAAGATGAAACACAGATAGATCATGTTGATGTGAAATCAGATCAGACAGTTACAGCTTAAGTCCTGCCAACATACTTCAGTTTCCACAAAGCCATACAGGTAATATATTAAAGCCTTTGTCACGATTTGGTCTCTTTTACCCAACGGCTAACAGGATTTCAAAGTAAATTCCAAAAGAAAAATGTTAAATGTTTCTCAGTAGCAGCTATATTTGATAATTTTATAATTATGTTTCACTACACATCGGCTGATGTTACTTACTCTACCCAATGTTAACCTACACTTACAACTCTTAACTAATCGTAATACCTTTAAACACTACCGAAGGATTGCACCACACGCAGGTGGAAATGACACGTTGAGCAACAAAAATCGGCATTACAGCAGAGACAGGAGACATATTAAAAGCCACTTGAATAATGGAAGCTTAATTAATTCTCTTTTAATTTGAAATATTGATAAATGACAAGTTGACCCAGTTTTCTTGAAACAATATAAGTGGTTCTTAAGTTCATCTCTTTATTCAAATTCTACATCCTTCACAACTGTCAACTGATCATATATTGTATACTTATCTTTATATCAAATGCTTCATATGCACATTTTCTGTTATAAATCAAAATGTATTTTTAACACAAAAATAATCTTATACGAAAAGAAGCATTATTTTTTACACTTATCCCCCAATCAAACTATATAATTATAGCAACAGCAATTATAACAGGAATTTATTTTAAATATTAACTCTCAACCAAATTTACCTTATTATCTAAAATAAAATGTAACAAGCTAAATTGATACTAGATGCAGTGGGTTAAAAAATTAAACTAATCAATCCAACTCAATTCACTCATCAGAAACCAGTCTAAATGAACACTAATTATTTTTGGCAAAATATATATTTATTTGTTGTGGAACTCAAACAACACAATATACTGACTTCATTTCAAATTTCCTTCAGACAATTTTATGAAATATAAGTTCCATCTTGCTTCTTTTATCACATTTATTTAAGCCCCTATGTATTCATTTACCTACCCTTGGATATATGGATTTATTACTATTTCCCTGAAATACCTGTTTTTATGTTGTTTTATTCTTAACCATAAAGTGTATATCTTATTTGCTACATATTCATCTGATACTTTATCATATACCATATCCATTGTAAATACCCAGTCCAATCTCTCCAGAAGTCTGTAGATTATCCATAACAACTTAAGATTAAGATCTATTCAGATATTTGTCTCTATGATGTTATCTAGAACATCAGACGATCCATCAAATTTAAATAATTGACATCCCTGTACCAGTGTGATTAATCTTTATAAATATAGACTTCGCTTAAACATACCAAGAAGTGAACCTGTGGTAAGGGGAGATAATAGTAATTCCACCAAGACTGGCCAATATGTTTACCTCCAATAAGAGACTTGCATTCAAAACATATTATTAGATGATGACAGCATTAAACCCGAATCAAACAAACACATTTTTGCTGATGTGTGTAAGTCACTAGCAGCTGCACTTAAACACCTAAATACAAGATACAAAAATAGCTCTCTTCAACAACTGTACATTCAGCAATATGCCTACTAATTAATTTAACTGTTGTAAAGATTATACTTCATAAATTAATAGACCTGTTAATAAAGAATTACTTGGTTATACCTTGGATTAGCATAGAGAGATAAGAAACATGGCTTTGTTTTCAAATCAGCGATCCGTGAATGTGTTACTCGCCTAGCAAGTTATGCATAAAATCGCTTACTTTTCAGGCTATTTTTTTGTAGGAAAGCACATCATTAGTTGTCTTTTCACAACAACGACTAGCTTAAATAATACTGTATCCATTCGAAAGAATCCAATTTTCAATAAACATGATTGCTGTGTGGGTTCATAGTCTTTATATTCACAAAACCAACTTCTTTTGCAACACAAAGCCAACCGGATGCTGACATGTTGGCCATAACTTGGTTTTCATGAACAGATGAGTAGGCTACGATTCATGCTTAAATTCAGCTCTACAACGATTCCTATTCCATAAGTGAATATGCTACTTATCTTTCTGAGTTTCATTATTTATTGTGTAAACTCTGTTATTCCATTAAATGGGACAATTTGCAACTACCATTGGAACATCCTAGGTGAATAACACATTTACGGATCGCTGAATCAAAGGGAAGCGATGTTTTTTTAATCCCTCTATACTGATCCTATGTTATACAACTACTCACACCACATTCAATACTCTATAATTATTAAATAAATATTGTATTTTTTCTTCTTGTCTATATCCTGACCATGTCTTCTTATTTGAGGTATGCTGACCTTTGTTTGAAGATGGACCTCTAACCTCTACTCCCAAGGACTACCTACTATTCCATTTACTGTTTGTACATATTATGAAAAGTGCTGCACAATTTCAGTTCCGAAAATTGAATATTTATTAAATTGATAAAATATAAATTCTCTGTTTGCAATATTTACCTAACTTTACAATATTAATTGTTGTTATCTGTTTCTATTTATCAATTTTATATAATGAACATTATTTATAATACAATTTATATTTTATAATTTTGTACAGCATACATGCATGTCAGTTAGATTAACATGGTCAATCGGTTTGATATCTATTCAAATTGTATTTTCAGTTGTATCAATCTATTATACATGTATATATATAGATTACTGTGTTTTAGTTACTACACATCGCTGTGTGGTGATCTTTTAGAAATACATTTACCTTGCTCATTTTCAAACTACTAAGGGGAAGCAACTGTATTTCCCCAGATGCTCAAATGGTAATACCTTTCAAACACAAGGATTGAGATATGCAAAATACATAGAACTATGATACCAATGTTTTTTCAGTTTTTCGTTATTCTAAACATGACAATTCAATATTTTAATCTTCATAATGAATACTTATGGCCTATATCATAATGCTTTTTTGTTTTTTTTGTGAAGCCTTTATTTGTAGATTCTCAATATGCTGTCCCATAATTTAAGTTGTGAACTTTCTTTTACTGTAATAAAAGTCAGTTATAATGCTATCACACTGGTTAAACTAGTGTGTTCAGATCAAGTGCAATGGAATGAAAGTTACAGGTGCCTATAATAGGTAAGTCCATTTGTTAAACTGTATGCTAGTTATGTAACAGTCAACATGTGTACTCTTAGATGACAGTAAAGAGTACATGTACACTAGCTTCCAGTAGACTAATAATATTCTAAAAATTTTAATTCAAGTGAGGAATAAATTGGGCCAATGAATATATAGATAAAAAAACTATATCAATAATGCTAAAAAGCTTACAAACATAAAGAATAATTACTTGCACATTAACATTCAACTGTGTTGCTATTCTTAACCATAAAGTTTATATTGTAACAGACCTGCCTATCCCACTAAATCTCCTCTCAGAGATGCCATTCTTGACTTCATTTTCTTGCATTCTGCAAGAGAAATAAAATAAGCATATTAATATCATTGATCTTTTTTATAAATTAAATTAAATATAAGAAAAATCTCTTTTTAATGGACAGATTGACAAATACAACCATGATGACTAAACACAGCATTGTGGAGTTAACCAGTGTATCATGTCAATTTATCTACCAAGTTCCAACATCACCAAAGACAACTGTAACTTGTAGAGTACCTTTGGGATTATGAAATTCATGTAACATGGACCAAGCTTTATTCTACAACATTCATCTGACCTCTCCCCAGTGTGTTCAGGATAAAGATGGAATGGGGACTACAGGTGTGACCAATGACTGATACAGGACTGAGGTGATAATAATAGCTTCAGCACAGCCCCTTTAAGCACCTTATTAATTAAATGACAGCCCTGTTGTTGTCGAGGACACTATATTAAACAAATCCTTTTAAATACTAGACCGAGACAGATATTACTGTGTATGGTAAATATTGATATTAGTTTCAATGAATCATTATTTGACAACCTGTCATCAAACTGCCTCTGGTAAAAATATCAATCAATCAAACTCATCTTACTTTCCTCCCTTTAACCTTTCTTCTACAAAACTGAGATTACATAATATCATGTAATATTATTTTGTCATTAAATTTTCAGTATATGTTCAATTTAATTTTACAGAAGAAAAAATAATGTCAGTAGATAAACCAATGGACCAAGATTTATTCAACAACATTTGTCTGACCTCTGATCCATGTGTTCAAGATAAAGATCTAAGTGAAACTACAGGTGGGAAACAGTCACAGGTATTTGTCACAGTTTGTATTCCTTATAAACGTAAATGACTGATATAGGTGATAGCCTTACAACAGTCATTTTAAGCAATTTTATGAAAACCTTAATAACAATACATACTGAACAAATACCAAATATGATGCCCACAAATGATGTTAACTTATTTTAAATATGTATCTTCACTATTCTTCTTACAACCGGTAATGTTTAACAAAACTTAAGATAAAAATTGAGCAAGAGCGAATTCTTAATCAATGGTAAGTATACAGTAAAGCGTATCCAGTAAATCATTATTCACTGCATATTCATCTTCATAAAATGGTGGATAAACAAACACAATTTCAAATCATTAATATAATTATTGCAGTCGTGGAAAGTGGAGGTTAAGGTAATGTTTGCATTGATACAGCTTTTCACTTTATATTCTATTCTTCTGTGCACATTGGAACATCTCTAAAATTCATTTTAATGCATTTGTTTTAAGAAGTATACATGTCAGCTATTAAAATTCTTTGTTAAATGTACAGGTTGACAAATATAACCAGGATGTCGAACACATTATGAAGTTAACAGGCTTATCTAGTAACTACATCCCTTGTCAATGTGTGTACCATCATCACTAGAAAGGCCCACTGTAACATGGATTGTATGCTAAACCACATGGATCCAGTACTATTCAGCTACATCTGTCCTACTTGCCACCAGTGTTTACAGGATAAAATGGAGGAAAGGGGGATTAGAGGAGTGACCAATCACAGGTATGACCATTTGACAAACTTCATAAAATATAATTGTGACAGATATACCATACAGATGCAGAAATACTACTGTCACAATTTTTTTCTATTAAAACATTAAGCACAGGATTATTTGTTTTCTTTGATTGATTGGGGTTTAAGGCTGTACTCAAGGTTATTTATCTCATATGGCTGCATGCAGGCCAATGGGTGAAGGAAATGACGCCATTGGCAACAAACAAAGACAGGACAATCATAAGATGCAATACAAAAACAGACTTCCTGCTCCCCATTAGCTCTGAGAGCACAAGGGCAACAGGAAGCTCCTCCAACCACCCACACCACAAAATGTTATACGTTGAACTAAATGTCCTCATGTTTTAGAGCTGCTTTTCCATGTTACTTTTTTCGTTACAGTTGGGTTGTTTACAAAAACTGAAAATTGGACAATCTAAGAAGCCAAAAGTGAAGCCATATGACATGTCTACATGGTAAGTCAACCTAAATACTTATATCCACTGAATCTTCATAATACCAGTATTACAATACCAAAGTACAAACACCCATTTGGATTTTGGGTCATTACAATACATTATGAAATCTGATACTACATTTTGAAATCTTAACTTTAATGCTAGCCAGTAAGGCCATATTTTTTAAAAAATATTCCATTCTGCTTCCGTTTTTAGGATTAAGAAATATTTGTTTGGACCAGTAGATAGTAAATATAACCTGCTCAATTGCTCACTTGATTCAATCTTATAATTTAGTCAATGGCTTACTTTGCTTTGTATGCTATTAAAGCATCAGATATTAACTGAGTAAATATTATGTAATTTAAAAACATAATCCATTAAAATGTGATAATGTTTTTATTTTTAATCTGCAGGTTTGTAAGTATCGCCGTTTACCAGGACGTCACATCATTGTGACCCAAGTTCACAGAGGGCCTATCATAAGAAATGTCAAACAACAGATGATGACCGCATATAAGTTTCTGAACTTTACTTGATTAACAGATACATGTGTCATACAACAGAAACGTATGTACACACATAGACTCCAGAAGTAGGCCTACCTGTAGTAAAATGTGCAGTATATTTATTCACCACAGCCTAGCGGAGAAACATCAGCTTATTTATCATATTGCCATTAATTACCCTTGCTGACAGAGCTGAAAGGCCGTCCATGTCAACAAAAGGGATATGCATGACTGTAAGTTTGTCACGCCCAAACCATCGTCTGAGCCCCTCTGCATATATAGTTGTCGACGACATACACATGTAGGCCCTAACGATGATATCGATTATCCACACGTGTACCAGCTCAACATGGGCGTGAGGGAAAACGGATTGCCTGGCTCAATATACCAGACAAAGACATTTTCAATGTAACAAAATAACACAAAAATAACTATAAATGGCTTACCATATATATGCAAACGCATTTGTATGTTGGTCAATCTTGAAACACTGTGTATCAATCTTACCGAAGCTATGTTTGGAATGTACAACTTTATTTATTTATAATACAAAAGAGTTACATAATAAGGGGAGGTAATAACAAACATGTTTACATGTAGTTAATGATCCCCATTCTTCTGAACAAAATGAGAAGTAATTGCTATGTTTATAGAAGTTCATGGTAACCTTTGTATAGCAAAATAAACTACGTTTTAGTTTGTTTGCTCAGATATATAGTTCACGAAACTGCAGAGTATTTTTAAATCAATACAAAGAAATTGTAATTTGTGCCGTCAATAATTGACGGAAAATGTGATATAGGAGGACCTGGTCCTGTTTCTGGGGATGATTCGGATTTGGTTATTGTTGTGTTTATTGTTTTATCGTGCAGCACTCTAAACTTGTTGTGTTTTTTTGTGTTTTTTTATAATTTTTTTTTTAACTGTCTTTTAAGAAAATATTTTTCACTACATCTATTTATAGCGATACGAAGACCATCTGAGTTCCTGTTGTTGTTAACCCAAGCTTTCCCAGATGGAATTTTTTGGCCTGAACTATGTTTGTTTTATCTCTGGGTTTTAATGCGGGTTTAAATGAAGGAATGTTTGGTAATCTGGTCATATAAATGATCCAAATTTACATATAGGGGATAGAAGTCATTGGCTTCAAATACTAGATGTATCTGTAGGCCTAGCCTAATGTGTTGTGTTTATATTTATATATTCATCACAAAAGTGTTATTATGATTTACTGCACAAATAAATTTAATAAAAACAATTCGTTCCAGAACAAAATAATTTGTTTGGCTGTACAAAATACTTTCAGGATATATTTTGGAGGTCGTTATATGGAATCAAGAATAAAATGAATGGAAATTTGTTTGATGTTTCTAAACCACATCCACACATTACCGATTACAGGGACGATTTTTATCCGTATGTAAAGTGTGGTGATAGGCCTATGTGCAGAGTTTAATTCTGCCTGCCATTTATACCATAGATGTGTGTAAATTTCCATTCGCAAATCCTGTCATTTTATAAATTGTCCAACAGCTTAAAGCGAAGCTCCTGACTGTAATAACCCCTATGTCCATTGAAAGGTAACTAATAAACATACTTAAATATGATATCGACTTATCGTTTCTTCATCTTATAAAACCACTTGATGGTTACGACTAGGCCTATATGGTTCTAGATGTGGGATGGTCTCTAGAGTCCAAAAATGATATCAATTTTTGTCTACGATTACAATTTTTTGAGTTACAGCCAATTTCCCCAAAAAGTGACGTCACGCTCGCAAAGACGTTGTGACGTTATTTACGGTTTAATGTTCCTGATTCACATGTCATTATACATCGCCGTCTTCTTTCCTTCCACCTGTATCTTTGTTTTTGGCCAATTTCAAAACACTTTGTCTGGCCTTGACTATGACGTCATAGTTGACTCCTGCTAATAACTTCCAGAATTTTCAATTGCTACACATAATTTTTCTGTACATGATTTTTACAACTCTTGTTGGTATTATGTTAAAAAAATTGAACGTTAGCGCAGGAGAATTGCGGAAAATATAGGCAATTTTACACTTTTTTCTGTTTTTTACAATACTTGTTTATTGGACTGCAGTATACAAAATTTAGTCAGAAATTAGTCAGAAGTAACTAGGTTTGTTGTGTAAATTGTCTCACAACCTTTCAATGGTCTATTTACAGATTTGATGTAGGATAAGTAGTTTTTCCATAATTTCATCTTAAAAACCATGATTGCGAAAAGATAGTAAATGAAGCTGGAAGTTAGAATAAGCAACGGTCAATGGGAAATAACTCTGTCTGGTATTTTTATGGCCTTTGTTTTGATAACGAAAATAACTCAAATTCCTTTTACAACTGTACAAACGTTTGCTATATATTGTAACGGTACAGACGAAAATGAAAGTAACTATTATAGTGCTCCTTAAGTTTAGGCGATTAAAATCGTTTGTCCGGTAGACTT
>JAQQZZ010048918.1:0-10147 GCA_030265115.1 Mopalia vespertina | reverse complement strand
GGTCCTCCTAAATTAAGTTTGCATAACCATGGGGAAACCCCGTTCTGACCGTTCTCCCCAACAACACAGGCCTGTGTACATATAACGTTTCATTAACCTATTGTGGATTAAAAAAGAAATCGTGTACATCACTTTTGATATTTTCTTTAAAATAAGTTTTTATACGTTCAAATTGAGTATTTAATTACTTAAGTATGATATCCATCAATCCATGTTATCAGTAATATATCTTCATGTTCTCAATAATTGCAGGTGTGTTTATTGCAAGAGGAAAGGAAGATGCTCTGGTGACATTAAATTTGGTTCCAGGAGAGGCTGTCTATGGAGAAAAGAGAATCTCTGTTGAGGTAATTTCTTTTGTGTTGCGATTCGTCTGTATTATTCTGATTGTCTTGCCTTTGCTGCTAGTGTTGTGTTGTGTTCAAGGGTGGTTTCCCTCACACATTGACCTGACTGGTCATCTTAATAAATAAAGCTCATGTGTGGCATTAAACCCAACAAAAAAATGTATTTGTCAGCATTTCTGTTTAGAATTTGATTGTCTGGTGGTTTGATGGAGCTTTCTTATTGCTCTGATGCAAATCTGGTGTGGCATCTGTGATTGTCCTCTCTTGTCTTTGGTAAACTGGCATCGTAGGTTTCATTCACCCTCAGTCTGAGAGCAGAATATTTTTAAATATATTCATGCTGTCTGGGGTGAAGGACATTTCCCTCTTTTTTTTGTGGTTCCCAAAACACTTATGTGAGTTTCATAAGATTTTTCGAGATTAGATGTCAATTGTTGGAAATTTACCCCCATCATATAAGTAATATGCTCTTACCTATGTCATAAAAACATAGGTATACTGAGCCAGTAAGTAATATGCTCTTACCTATGTCATAAAAACATAAGTACACTGAGCCAGAAGGAATGTGTTTTGTAGGTACACTGTCGAGAAAGTTGAAATCGGGTGAAAGAGCCAAGTGCTGGTCAACATGAAAAAAAAACAATTTTTTATTCATTATTAAATGTGTTTATTTTTATTTTGTTTGATTCAGGAAGGAGAGAAAAAGATTGAGTACAGAGCATGGAATCCTTTCCGATCAAAGTTAGCTGCAGCTATATTAGGTGGGGTAGATAAGATTCACATGAAACCTGGATCTAAAGTTCTTTATCTAGGAGCAGCCTCTGGTACAACAGTTAGCCACGTCTCAGATATTGTAGGCCCAGTAAGTACATGTACACAAGGAACTGCTTATTTCTATAGCCCTGGTAAATCGCTGATATTCATTATCTAATTAAGCATTTGCATATTTGAGGTCCACATGCTATATGTGTGTGTCTCCCTTAAATCGTGAAAAACTGCAGCGGAAAACTATGAACCCCATCATAACAAAACTTATGTTTTATTCACCTATTATTTGAAACTTAAGTGCTCGAAAATAGTTTTATTTACTCAACAAAGCTTTGCATTGTTTATAATGTCAGAATTGGAAATATAAAAAGGCTTAATCTAGCATAGTGTGACATTTGTATGTTTCTATTTTGTAAACTTTTTTCATTAGACCAGAATATGTTTTGGGTAAATGCTATCGCAAATGTTGACATCTGATCACTGATATAACTTTGTGTTTATAGGATGGTCTGGTGTTTGCAGTAGAGTTTTCACATCGCAGTGGTAGAGATTTATTAAATGTTGCAAAGAAACGAACCAATATTATCCCCATTATTGAAGATGCCAGACACCCGCACAAATACAGAATGGTTGTTGGTAAGAAATTATTTTTCTTTGTCAGCTATTGTTATAGACAATAGCTCTTTTACTAGAATTGTGAAACTTGGATAGACTGGTTGTCTGCAGTATTGGAAACTTGACTGACTGACTATTGCAAGAGATACCTTGTCCATTGGAATGCTGGGAATGAGTTTATGGGTGTTAAAGTTTCTGGTGTTTGCAGTTTTGTCCGTGGCAGAACAGATCAGTGGTGTTCCCATCATTGCAAAACTGTCTTTGATGACTCTGGCCTCCAGCTAACTTCACAGCACATTGTTAGCTTTTTAAAGTGGACATAGAGTTGATACAAGTGTCACACTTCCAGTCTTTCGTTATGGTTACAATCCTCATAATTGGCACCGGCATTCGGCATTGCTACTGTAAATGTCTACGTACTCTTGTGTTAGGGCGGCAACAATTTTTTTTATGGAATGGAAGCCACTGCACTCCTTTCACACATTAGTGAGTGCAAAAGTCTTTTGCCAGTGGTGTTGAGGATGATGACGGGCATGCTATTGTATTAGGGAAAAAAACTCATAAAATCCCAATGAAACAAACAAGCGATAACACAAAGCTGATCTGTTTAACTCTGTACTGATGTACTTTATCTAATGTTCTCTTCACACTTAGAAAAGATCTGGGAAAGGTGAAACTCACCAAAGTGTGAAAGCCATTAATAACATAATGGGTTTGCCATGTCCAGGACCAGCTCACCGAGAGAATTTTTTTTAGACAAAATAGTAGTCACTATAGATTTTTTGTTTAGCCATATTTGCCTTCCTTTAGTAATGATAAAATAATGTCGTCTTTTAGTCAGGAAAACCAAATGACAAATGTTCAATTTCAATAAATGTATTTTTATGTTTCACTGGAGTCCAACTTTCTAATTTAAAATACAGGGTGAGGTATCTATGTACCATTAGAAAAGCGCTTGTCTATGGTACTCACAACATATTGCCATTCTGATTTTTCTGTCGATGTGGCAAAAAGAGTGCTCTGGCCCTGCAAGTCATGAGTGAAACCACTAAGTCTGCATCAGATAGGCATACAGGTGCTCACAAGTTCTAATCTTAAGGCCTACGTTCCTAACACATTAGCTCATAAATACAATTATATAACCTTATTTACTTTTATAAGGTGGTAACAAAGCGTTATTATTAATTAACCCTGTTTGTTTTTCAGGTATGGTGGATACAATATTTGCTGATGTAGCTCAGCCTGATCAGGCTCGTATTGTTGCCATCAATGCTCACAATTTTTTGAAAATTGGAGGCCATGTTGTCATTTCAATCAAGGTAATAACTTTGACTTTGATTTTTCCCCATATCAGAAGTCTCCGGCTAATGGTAGTTTGTTTGGAGTCCTGTTTTTACTTAGCATTTGAGGAAGATTAATTTTCCAACATTATCAAAACACTTTTAGGATTTTATGATTGTGTTCGTGCCAATTATTGTTGGAATACACGGTCCTCCTATAAGTGAAAATCCCTTAAGCACACCTATCAATCTACCTGTCAGGGACTGATTGGTGTGACCATTTGGTGCCTTGGTGTTCTCAGAGCAGAGATGCCGCAAAAAGGCAATTTCTTTTTTTATGTCTTGCACACATCTTATCGCACCACCCCTCTGGATAAAGACAGTTTGGTTGGAAAGTAGCAATGTTTTTACTAAGCCCTGGAGGAAGTTTAACTTTCCAACATTATCAAAACACTTCAGATCTTTGTTGTGCTAGTGTCCAATATGGTTGGAATACACCGCTGTCATATAGGTAAAACACCAATCTATCAATCTTATTGCACCATGTATTTTGTGCTGGTCGGGTACCTGATTTGTTACCAGTGGTGAAAAACCTGTGTCATCACACTTTTGGGCTGACTGTGCGAAAAAGACTTATTACTGTTTAAATGATCAAACAAAACAAAGTGGTGCTGTTGATTGAAGCAAGTGCCGAGAACAATTACAATTCAGTATTGTAACCAAGTTTTGCGAAACCTGTTACTAAATACTGTTGTCGGTTAATAACATATATAAGAAAATGTATATATATAAAATAATGAGGTACATAAGGTACATGTACAGGAGACAACACGTTTTATTATACATCTTAATGGTAATGGTATTATTATATGAGATGTTTGGTTAACCATGGGAAGATCCTGTTTCAGTATGTTCTTCCCAACAACACATTTGATGTTAAGAGTTAACTACCCTTGAGTCTGATGTTAGACACCAGTCAATCAACTAATGAGTTAAAGCCCAATATCTATGAGAAGAGAGTTGCTATTGTTACTCATTACAAAAAACTCAGCCCATTGATGAAATAAACAATGCACCAGACCAACCTACATAGGTGATCAGTTTGCAGATTTACCCAATCACAGTTCACTTTTGAACCTATCGACAGATAGAGACTCTACTTTAGACAGGAATTGTGTTAACTGTATTAATTTCCTCAAACATACCCGGATCTCCTGATTATTGCACCTTTTTACTATTTAGAATTGATAGTTTAGCGGGTGGTTTGGTGGGCGCTTCCTGGTGCTCTGGGAGCTAAAAGTCAACAGTATCAGTCCAAAATGAAATAAACAGGAATCAACAATAATTTAGCCTTGATTTAGTGAAGAACTGAATGAACATAACTGGTCTTTGTTTCAGGCAAACTGTATAGACTCGACAGCTGAGGCAGAGGCTGTGTTTGCTGGGGAAGTTAACAAACTGAAGAGTGAGAAAGTCAAACCCCAGGAACAGTTAACATTAGAACCATATGAGCGAGATCACGCAGTCGTTGTCGGTTGTTACAGGTATGTCTTAACCACACCCACATGCACTCTGGAATATGAGTGAGTCACACAATGTGGCTCTGGCAATTGTGGTGTTTTTGTTTTTTGGAGGTTGTCATACCAGTTTTCCCCCATAATTAGGCATGGAGCCCTATGATGTGTACAATCCGTCATATAAGTCAAATACACTGGAGTACAACATTAAACCCTTAAATCGTGAAAATGTTTTTGTGAATATTGTGAAGAGTAATATTGTGTTTATTGTGAATCACAAAAGTCAACTATATTATTATTAGCCCCCGCCAAATGATTGGCCTAGAGGTATTGTCGTCGTCATGTGCATCTGTCTGTACATCTTTTTGCCATTAACATTTTGGCTATTACTTCCAATCCCTGATTATTTGAAGCACTGTTATCAAATTGCTATCCTTATTGAAATTTGATGGATTTACACTGTAATAAGAAGAGTTTTTGCCCTTTAATGAGTATTGTGATACATGGTCATTAACAGGATATCTGAATAACATGACCATGTAGACTGAATATAAACCATTGCTCCCTGTTGAAATACAGGGTCATTGGATGGCAGATTACAGAGTTATCTCCCTTTCCCTAGTTTTTATATGAATGTAGTAGCTGTAAATATAATTGATATTACATGTAAGTGACCAAATGGGGATATATAATCCTTCTCAAATAGAATTATTGCCGTATACAATATATTCAAGTATTTGGAGTTTAATTTTAATAATTTAATTTCATTTTCTTAAATCCATGTTGATGATAAAATGATTATCCAGGATTAGGAAAAAATGAGACCACTCAGTATTTCAATAGTTGTACTTTTCCATTTCCTTCCACTGTTTATAGGTTTAATGGTATTTTAAATCAACTTTGTTTAGACAATTCATTTGTATTAGTTAGGTAATTCTTCGTTGTATTTTCTGTTTATACCAATACATTTAAAACCTGCACTACAGGATAGTCATAGAAACAATTGCATCTGGGGACGAGGGATATTTTCATGTTTACATGGTATTTTTTTGGTGATGCAATAGTTGTACTAACTATAAATAGTTTCAATAGTTTACTTGGCATAATTTTCTTTCAATACCTTCAAATAGAGTATTTAAATTCACAACAGCTTAGGCTCAGTTAGAAATTGCCATAAAATAACTCCGCTTCAGGATTTAGGAGACTTACCAATATATTAGTTGATGGTCAATTGCCTTAAGGCATACCTGGAAGATTCAAAATGCATACTTTTACATAATTTTAACATTAGCCCACAGCCCTATCACAATTATGTCTAAAGTATTGCCATACTTGTGTACTATCACGATCACAATCATCATTAGGCAATAGTCGCCGATAAATGTGATGTTTTCATAGATATCTGAAGATTGGCCATGCATTGTGTTCAGTCATAATCTCACCTGTCTTCTATATCCATCAAACTGTTATGTAAATTAAATAACATTAAGCACAACATTAAACATAATTTAAATAGGAACTTGTTGTGCACTGTTACTCTTAAATTTGTTTTCATACAGTTTCTGATATTTGTTTAATTTTAATTTCAGACCACCCCAGAAGAAAGCCAGCTAGAATAGTCTTCAGTGCCCGTATCATTTTAACACTTACCAATATTTTAGATATGTGAGAGGGAAGTGGGTGTGGAAGTGGGTGTGGGATTTGCATGAATGAACCATTGTTAAGTCTTTTTACATTGGAGTGTTCATATTCTTGGGCTATTTTTGTTATATGTCAAGCCTATGAAAGAATTTTAGAATATGGAAAATTTCAGTTGCCTCTCTATAATGCAAAAGCAATTCACTCCTAATAAATTCCATTCATTTTTATGTGATTTAAAAGGTTTTTTCATCTTGTTAAAAATGCATTTATTTGTTTAACTTTCCTATATGGTGAGAAGACAGTGTACATATTTTGCCAACTTAAATTACATTAATATGTAATTCCGTACATTAATATGTAGGTGTCTTTATTATCTATATAAACTTTAAGTTCATTTGACTTTTTTCCTAATTTTAATTTCCTTATAAATACCCTCTGGTTACTGGTACTAAGTTTCAGGCTTCGTCACATGGTCTTTACTTTGAAATGAAGGGACATTAATTTTCAAATAGAGCACATTTTTAGGTGAATGTGTTTGGAGTACATTCCTGTGAAATGCCCGTGGGCATAGCATTTAAAACCAATGAGTCTTCTCAATCAATCTTTGTATTACTTCATCAAGTGTCCTAAGATTCTGGGTATTACTTTTTTTTAGCAGCAGGCTTACTTTTATAAACTTGTGCGAGAACACTTCTCTCTTGTATACAGTCTGGTTGCAGAGTGGTTTAGGTGGCCGCATTTACTGCTGGCGATTCGGTGCCTTGCCACTGAGGGTCGTTGTTTGGATTCCTGATGGATTTTAAGCTGCAAAACTTTTGGAACTAAAATATGTTCAAACAAGGAAAGTGTTCTCCAAAAAAGAAAAAAAACACTGTTTACAATTCTCTCATGTAAGGTTTGGTTTTGCAAACAAAAATACATGCAATGCTGTTACATGTGAAGCAAATAATATTTGTTAAAAACAACTGTGTATTGCTTACCAGTTTCAAGGCGGGTCTTGAAACATTTTGGACAAGACTGTCGATACAGTTATCGAAACCTTTTAGAGTAAGACAGGACTGTTCAAGTTAATACAGACCTTATAGTATGACAAGACCGTTTGTTGGTACAGTTCTGGAGACATTTTGTATTGGTGCCGTATTCAGTCCAGTGTGAAATCCATTAGATGTATCCCGAGTCAGATGTACAATTAATAAAGCGTCTTTTTATGTACCATGGTCTTGGGTATACATATTCCTGGTTGTCTGTGACAGCAGCCATGTTATGGCTCTTCATTTCTTCGTTAATGGGAAGTAAAAGGTATTTCAGTTGGGCCTTCAGCAGGATATAAGGCACCATGGTTACACGCTGATGTACATGGCCAATTACTTGAACTAGGAAGTACAACTCCTCCTCCTTGTTTGACTAGATATATGGCCCAAGAGTGACAAGGTGAGGAATAGTTTAACATCGAGACTCTACTTGCCTCGAGAAGTTGCAGTTGAACAGGACATCGATTTGCCTCTGTTCAAGTCTCCCTGGATACTGGAAAATCATGACAATGTGAATTGGTCACAAATAAACAAATTTGCATCCTGATCCTCACACATTGACATTTATTATTGGGTCATAAATTCTGGACTCAAAATTGTGTATTCGTATTTTCATTGCCTGCTGAGTGTTTGACAGCTGGTGGTCTGTCACTTTTCTGTTTCCTGATCACATTTAATCTATTTGTCGTATACCATCATGCAAATTTGTTGAAAAAGTCTATTACAGATAGTCGGAATGACATTTATGAAACCTGTAATTATAATAGGGCACAATAAACCCTCAAATAAAATATTTTAAAGACCATTGTCAAAATTTAGATGAGCAACTATTGTGCTTTATTATATGAAGTTGTTTGGTGGATATCTATGTAATTAAATTTTACTGTTCATTGATTCAAGTGCATCAATTAGACGTCAGGCAGTGTAAACTATGTGGAAGTATTTCCATATCAACAATGTGTTTTGTGACTGAAGTCTGTTACATTTCATATATTGTAAAATTTTCATCATGATAAAATACAAAACAACTTTATTTCTCACAACTGCTATTGTCTTTTTAATCCATGTGAGTAGTCCTACTATCAAAGGAATTAAAGGACAAGACCACTCAAAAACCGTGTTTTCTACATAAGTAAACATATTTCTGTCAAATGCAATACATAAATTCTGATGTTTGTAACCCGATCATAACTCTAGTTATTATCCATTAAAGAGGAACACTGGAACCACTTGAATCATCAAATCCTGTGTACAGCAGACTTCACTGATCTATCATTGCATAGTTCAAAACTGGCTGACCAACCAGAATACAGGAAAACTTAGCAGCACAGGATTTGATGACTCAACTGGTGCTTGTGTTGCTCTTTAATGGATGATAACCCATTTTCATAACCTGATCATAACTTGGAAATTAATGTATTGTATTACACACAAAAAGTTTTACTTATTGATAGAATATGGTTTTTGGGTGGTCTTCTCCTTTAAAATTCCCAAACAAACTCCTGGGCCGCCAGTTGCTTAAAAGAGTATTAGTCCAGGACACCAGATTAAACTGCTAATAGCGGATTAAAGATAGACCTGAAACTTGACTTCCTCTAATAGCGGAATAAATTTAATAGTGCTTCGAGCAACTGGCCCCATGAGTTTTGTTTGCCACATTCAAGATCTGATGCCTAGGGCCATATGGTGTTCAATTAGGTTATGCTCTCCGAGATTCATGAAAGGACATGGTTTCAGTTGTCCAATTAATGCAAGCCTGTGATAAACACACAATCCAGCCAAAGCAAGGTAGACCTTCAGAAGTAATCTATTCCGCCGAAAGTTGTGGCTATTGTCAATATTGCATACAAAGGATACCTGGATCTTAAGACCTGCCACTTCGGTAAAAAATTAAATTTTGACAAGGAGTTCGTAAACTCCAGTTGATCAGATGAAATCTTTAGCATTTACAAACCAGGTTTCATTTTGTAACCATCAAGTACCATCTAGCTTTTATAGGCAGGCTACAAACTTTTGGACCAATCCATGTTATCACTTTCTTTCGAGGAAGACATGAGGCAGAGATCTACTCATAGCCACAGTTACGGAAAAATGTGGGTCAACATAACATGGAACAATTTTTTGTCCACCCCTATTATAGTAGGATGGCACTTAGAAATGCTACTCGGTGTCTGTCACAACTCTTTGTGAACAGGCTAACTTGAAAACAAAATCACTGATTAAATAAATTCACGGATTAACTTCAATCTTTGAATATAGCTTCCTGCCTTTAGGAGGGATTGAATTTTACAAAGTTCCATAAAACAACATGGCAGCCATTGCATTATTTTACATTATTCATGTCTCTATATGTTCAATTGTGAACTCAATAATTCTGTAACAAATTTACTGATTAACTTGAAATATAGCATAGTACTATGAAGACAACGGAAAGAATTGCATTTCCTCAAATTCTGTAAAACAAAATGGCCACCATTAATTTGCATTATTTTACAAAATTTACGCCTATGTGTTGTGAACATGATAACTTGAGATCAAATTAACTTAAAACGTGGAAGTTGCTTCCTTCTACTAAGACATAGGATAGGATTGCATTTCATCAAATTTTGCAGAACAATATGGCAGCCATTTAACAATTTTTCAATATTGACACTTATTATCAAATTAAACAGGATAATTTGAGAACAAATTTACTGAATAAGTTGAAACTTTTACAGTTACTTCATCCCATTCAGGCAAAGGATTAGTCTCGCGTGAACCAGACTAGTCTCGCGTTAACTTTGACCACGGCTAGATAGTCTGGTAACAGTGCATGCTAAACGTTGCAAAAAGAAAATGGATGCCATATGGTCCGGTTATCGCGCAGTTGGGTTTCCGATAGGTTAATTTTTAAATATATTTCAAAAATTAAATCGAACCCAAAACCTTTGTATTTATTTACAAATAAA
>JAQQZZ010048907.1:0-10148 GCA_030265115.1 Mopalia vespertina | reverse complement strand
ATTGAGTGGAGGTTTCTGGTCAGTGTAATATTATAACCTAAATAGGTCACATTTGGTGTATTTATCACCATTTGATGAAGGGGTGATTCGGCTAGTGTTTACATTCTGAAGTAAGCTCGACAAGCCCTATCATGCACACTCCAGGGCATTACGGCTTATGGCAAATTAATAGTGGTTTTGCGCCTTCAGAGATTATTTACGGGACGGAAATGGCCGAGGTTGTTCAGACATGTCCGTTGCTCATGTAAAAATACGCAGTCGGGAAACTTCGGCATGTCGGCGGAAATCTTCGGCTTTTACAAACCAGAAATGAGAAGCAGCTCTGTGATTGGTCGATTTAAGAAACCAATCGACATTATAGGGGGAGTGATTGCGTTAGATCTCCGTCAACTCGCCTTCTACAAGTCGATTCTAGTGATCTAGGTAGCAGGAAAACACATTCAGTGCTGGTTATGTGGCACATGGCTGTGATGAATGTCACACAGGAACCTAACTGCTCATTTTCTCAACTAGAATCTCTGTTTGTTTCATTGATTGAGGTTTTACATTGTACGTATTTAAAGGTAATTTCACCCACATGATTGCGTTTCAGGTCAATTAATGCAGGAAACCACCTTCAACCACTGCCAACAAATAAAGACAAGACAGGACAAACACGACGCTGAAAACTGAAGCAACGGATCAGCTTTTCTAGCCTCTTAGCTCCGTGAGCACCAGGGCAACAGGAAGCTCGCTCCCAACCAATTTCAAGTAATTGAATACGGCCAACAGTAAGCACCGTATTACACCACATTGTATATTCCTAGCTTTATTCATTTCTGTTACAAAAAAAGGAGATGTCATACATAAGTTTACACACCGCTGCAAAACTGCACATTTGTACAAATGGGAAACTTAATTAGCATATATGTTAATGTAGTAATGTTATGGTATGGACTTGTTTATACCATACATGTAATAACTCAAAGAAACATGGTTTAGGTCAATTCATTCATATGATAACATACATGTAACACCCCAATAAATTAAATAAACCACACCTACATTAAGACGTCACTGGCAACAAAGACGACGCAAAACAAGAGTCCATAACAAATCAATTTTTGTATAGTGTGTTTGTTTTTTTGGTTGGGGTTTACGGTTGTACTCAAGGGTATTTCACCTATAGGACGACAGATTGTCCACTTCACACTGTTCCTTGCTTAATTACAGTGGAAAACCCAGAGGAAACCTCATGACCTCCAAAAAAATCCACACCCCACCTCTGCGATTGCCTGAGCCACATCATGTGAGTCACTCATATACCGGAGTATGTCTAGTGTAAATACAGTACTACTGACTTCATATTGTCACAGATCTTACATTTTCTTCTTCCACTTTTTCAATATCTTCTTCTTTTTCTTGCTCCTGTTCAGCCTTCATTGCTTTAGTGAGTCTAGCAATCAGCTGAGAGCGGAGACCACGAGTACTTAAATTACGGCTCTCCAATTCCTGGCGTAAATCTACCAACTAAGATATGCAACACAGGGTGAGTCACAATAAACATAATGAGTTCATTAAATCAGTGCAACAGTGTCTCACAGTTTTTGGTCACTTCAATAATTTAATCTAAGATCGAAACATAACACAATTTATAGTAAACAAATATTCAAAATTACTTTAAGAACATTGCTCTGTATAACTATAAAGACAAAACAAAAGTGAAAATTGAATAAATTATCAATTTAATTAACAATTTGTCAATACATATTTGCATCAGCTTTATATAACATATTAATACAGTAAAATAAATTCCCAATAAATTGCTCTCAAAAATGTTTATGTATATAATAGTACATGTATATTAAACTTATTACATTTGTCTAATGGAAAAGGATATTAACAAAGAATTAAAAAGTACTGAATTTAAAGTCTTAAGATAACTACCAACAGACTGACCTTCGACATGTTTGGGGGAGTTCAAACTACATGTAATAACAGTGCCAGTGGAAGGCTCGATGTAAACATTATCTAGAAAGAGAATCTATAAAGCATGGACAAACTTGTATTTAAATCACTCAGATGATGTTGACAATACCACTATTCAAGTGAGAATGTTAGTTGTCTATAGCAGCGTATTGAGCGAGTTTTACCTTCATACTTCTGGGCTCTAAATCAGAAAAGTGTGATGGTTCATTCTGTTCCGTCTCTTCCTCTGCTTCAACCGGTTCTTCCTAAATAAGGGTGACAGGTAAACAGAAAACACACCTGAAATCACTGAAAACTACATCCTCACAATTTACAGGTACAGTAGAATTTATAGAAGAAAAGAACTATTATATTTAAAAAAAAGGGAAAAATAAAATGAACTTTTACATAATAACATGTTATTTAATATTTGTTTAATTGAATAGAAAACAATGTTTTTGTAAATCAAACAAAAGTTATGAAAAAAATATACATAATATGAACTCCGCAATCTGTTATTGTTTCTCTATAAATGACACCCCTAAGTGTCTAGATACCTGCAAACAGAAGAAAGACTTTCACACACAACTCTCGGACACTTCTAAACTTAGAATAGAACGCCTTCTGCCCTAAAATACTAAAACCCACTGTAGAAAAGAAGGAAACCCCAAGGGACCCCCCAAACAGATTGGTCTTCTTTTCTCATGTAGGGATTTAAGTTTTTGAAGAGATGTTGTGTTGGTTGCTGGGACACTCTGACGGAGCATGAAGATTTTTCTTGGGACTGAAAACAGTGTCAGTGGTATGTGTATAAATAATTGTTGTTTAACGCTGCACTCAGACATGTTTAATGAAGACACACTGGGATAGGATATGGAGGATTAACACTGTAAATAATAAAATGTGAAAATGGGGGAAATAAAACCAAAAAATAAGCAGTGCCTGAGAGGCGGCCTCCGGTGTTTCGTCTGACGTCAGTTTAGATTGCAGGTGCTTTTTATAGGCAGCCTGCAACCCCTCCCACTCCAACTGTGTCGGGCTGCAACTCCATACGTCTGGTAAGAAAATCACGACAGTTTCTACGCGAGCCGGCGTCACTCGGCCTTTGTGGGTCTCTTCAGCTCGCAGGTAGCAAATCTCAGTGAACCGATACCTGAAGATTGATGGGGGGTTGAACATTACTATATAATCCCCGTCATTTCAACACAAACCAATGCCCCATGAGAACTCCCACCCAACATGAAAGAGTACCTTTATTTAGTAACCTTTTAAAGTCTTGTTTGATTTTTAATTTAGATTTTAACTTCTTAGGGTTTGGTGGAAAACCAGAATGTATAAACCACTCTGAAATTACCAAAACCACAGAGCCACTACTGGGAGAATCATCATATAAAATCTTCCAAAAACTCATGGGAATAAATACTTCAGCCGATAATCTGATCTTTTTAAGTTTTTTTTGTATTTAAAATTTCTTTTTACAAAAAAAAAAGAGATGATTTTTATTACATATACACAAATATAATTCGATTTCTGCTTATATTTATTTAATAAAAAATAAGATTTATATTTTTATGGTTAAATTACCGTTGGATACTTCATAGAAAGAAAAAAATATATAATTTTTTTATTTCAACAGGTCCATTCCATTATTCAATCCTTCATTTACATTCAACTTTACACTGTACTTGATTTTATCTAATTTTTTATATTTACTCTATTAAATATGAAACGGTAACCATGATGAAACAATTATTTTTTTAATGTAACCATAAAACTATAATTAGATCCTATATTTTTTTAACAATTGTACAACTAAATTTGTTTAAGTTATAATGTGTAGTTTAGGGTTCAGGTACGATTCAGGTAGGTATCCCCCCGTCACTATTATTAACTGACCATTGGAAAGGGATTGTTTGCCAAAAATAAGGATATTTCAGTCATATGACAGCATGCCATCAGAATGGGTGAAGGAAAAGATACACTGCACTTAAAAACCGACAATAGTTTGGAATGTGCCAGACACTTAAACCATGCCAGCCCTTAGCACAGACTGAAGAAGTAAACAGGGAGCTCCCAGCAATCACCTGGTCAAACAATAGTTTACATTTGTATTGTAGAGAAAGATAATGTTGCACCAGGATTCAAACTCTAGTCTCTGGCTAGCAAGTTTTTTTTGTTATGGGACATTGAGCGAGAACGGTATAATCTCAAAATCTACTACTTAAAATTGACATCAGTTTGTTTGGGGTTTAACACCGTACCTAAGGTTATTTCACTTATATGGTGCCCAATACAGAAACCACAAAAACGTTGTCTCAATTTCTGCTCATTAGCTTTAACAGCACCAGAGCAACAGGATGCTCCATCCAACCACTCGCAAGAATTGAGAATACTACATACACTAGTTAAATGCAGTTAACAGCCGTTATTACTATAAAATAGATTGAATGGCAATAAAAACTGGGCTCAAGTGAATTTCACTGTGATGTATTCCAACAACACAGCAAAACCAACCAGTATTCTGAGATGTTTGCTTGAATGGGGTTTAACGTCGTACTCACTTTTATGACGACGGACCAGTATTTTGAGATGTTTTGAAAAATTGTTTAAATCAATCTATCTTAAGTTGTATGAGAATACAGTAGGCCTATGCTGGAGACAAACTGCCTTTAGCCACAGTGCTATTCAATTATTAAAGAAAACAACTTATTTATTATGCATGTAGCAGTGCAAACCATAAGAACTGTTTTATCACATACAACATGTAATTCTCCATAATATGAACAAGATTGATTTACATGCCAAACGATATTTCTTCTTGTAGGCAGAACATTTATAAGTGCTGATAAATTGTATTATATATAGACGTAAGCCAAAAATGATATTCAATTTATTAATGATTATAATTTGTCAACTTAAAGAGGCCTTTTGTCATATAAAAAAAAATGGCACAAAAGTTTATCAAAAAGAGTTATACATTAATTTTAACAGAAAATAATTTTTGTGTAGTTTGGAAAGTGAATATTAACAGTATTTATGATACATGAGATAACGCTTTCTTAGTTTGAACTCTAGGAGGTCGGTTGACTGAGTGGTCTAGCCTAGGAGGCTGCTAACTCATTCACTGCTGGTATCTTGGTGCCATACTCTGAGAGGTTTGGGTTCAGTTCCCAGACCGATCTCAGCCTGCAATATTTGCTGAACTAGAATCAGTTCAAACTGAGAAGGTGTTATCAGAAAATAATAACAATACTGCTAACATATTTTCATCCTTCATTGTTTAAATGGCTTTTTTTTTTTTTTTTTTGCTTGTATGGTGTTTTACAGCACACACAAGCTTGTCCAATGACCACAAACTCACCACTGAAAGTGTTTATTAGTTAAACCTAAAATGGTTTACATAGAACAGAAGCTATAGTATAATGATGTTTGTTTGTTTGTTTGATTGATTGATTGGGGTTAAACGTCGTACTCATGGGTATTTCACTTACAGTATAATGATGAGCTTCATCAACCTCAACCTGGTCTCTGCTGATCATATAATGGTTTGAGAATATCACATAATTATGATACTGACAAATATTTGCATTTGATAATTAGAATTAAGAAACCTCAATTTAAAAGGCTTAGAAATTCAACAATTATCAATAAAGAAAGCCATTAAAAGTCCACAAGAGGGTGGATATCCTTTAAAGCTTTGTCAGTCAAATCTACAAATATCTGATTAAGACCAGATCTAAATTAGCCCAGCAGTATGTTTGTTTGTTTGGGGTTTAACTTCGTACTCAAGGGTATTTCACTTATATGACGACGGATTGTCCACTTTGCACTGCACCATGCCATATTATGGTGGAAAACCAAGAGGAAACCTCATAAAAACCAACCCCCCGTGATTAAGTTAAACTTTTACTTATTTATTTCACTCATATGATAGCTTGCAGCCCAACGGGTGGAGGAAATCACCCCTCCCCCCAGTGTGAAAAATTTGCTACTTGTTGTCCCTTAGCTCCGGGAGCACAAGGTCAACAGGAAGCTCCGTCCAAATCGCCTGTAGTTGTTGCAAAGAAGACATTAAGCAAATAGCTATTTAGCATAATTATCATGGTCAATGTCTTTTAGTTTCAAAAACATGAAGCTTCAGATGGAACTTTTGACAATTATTTAGGAGACAGGAAACTGAATGACCAGTCACCTGGATCAGCACACCTTTTAAACACCATATCAGTATATGACCTTCAAGTTTTAAATTGTATCTCTGGCCAATTGGGTAAAACATACATCTGGAGTTTAATCTAGCAGAGGCAAAATCTTCCCCAATTCACTTTCCCTAGATGATTGATTGATTAATGAATTGATTGTTGTTTAATTCCATGCCCAAGAGTATTTCACTTATGACGGGGGTGCATCCAATAGAAATTGCCACACCAACACACTCATAAAATGTGAAGTGCTTTGCTCTGTTGGAAAGTTAATGATGTTCCTCCAGTGCTAAGTAAAGCAGTGTACTAGAAACATACTACCATCAACCAGAGGGCTCCCCAGACGAAATAGAATGAATGGCCCCAGCCACTGACCTGACCATTGTCTTTCTTTTCAATTCGCTCTCATTATTTTTCCAAATTTGTCTAGTTCTGTGTTACAATGTTATGAAGACGTTGATTCATGGCAGTGACAACTCTCTGACAGCCCAAAACTCTGAAGCTGATGTTTTATGAGGGCTTGTGAAAAACACAACCACAAACACCTACCTGTACAAGAATTTATGTGAATGCCAGGTGTTGTCTGCCTTTCTGGCACAATGCCCCTTAAACCCACCCACTATCATCTGGCAAGCCCCAAGGATATGAAGCTTACCATTTAGTGCAGTTGCTGAGGTCAATACCAGTCAGAGATTTGGTGTTACGAATGGCAGTATTGATGAGAACTCGTGGATCTTCCTCAGGGTTAGGTCCATCCAAAGAAGGTGACCAGGGTCCACCAATAGCCATAGGCTCCCCCTTCCCTCTCAGACCAACCAGGAAGTGAAGTAAGCGAGTCGGGTGCTGGAAATTCTCCCTTACATCACTGGCATCTTCAGCCAATGAGCATGATGCATGGTACAGGTCATCCAGGCTGGGGCAGGAAAACAACATCACCTACATAACAGATAAATATGTAAACATGTACTTCTCTCTCTTATGCTTTTATGCTATGCTCACGGATCTTAACACATTTATCATATTAACCTATCGAGAATATAAATTAAAAATTCTATTTTACTATTAAAACAGGTTGATATGTTTCAAAATTATTTATTTAAGGCTTTTGTGTAAGTGGTTAATGTGTTTTGTTTGTTTGGTTGATTGAGGTTTAACAACCTACTCAAGGTTATTTCACGCCCATGATGACATGCATGACCAATGGATGCAGGATACCACCCTCACCACACAACAAACAGGACAAATACATGACATAAAACAATGACAGCACAAACAGATCATCTTCATGTTGCCCCTTCGCTCTGAGAGGACCAGGGCAACAGGAAACTCCCTCCCAACCTTACACGTGGTAAATATGCAGTTAATTTTTATTACAAAGGATCTTGGCTGGTTGTTTACCATTCTTAATTTGATAACAAATTTCTGCTGAAAATAAGAGGTATAGCTTACCAAATGTAATGAAATTTCTACATTTTTCACAATAATTTTAAAGACACATCTCCGCAATTGGTTTATGTCATTATATCAGGGAATTAGTTAATTGTAGTGATGTGATCTATGTCATGTCAGTTTACCTAACATTGTAATGAAAGATAGCGCTGAAGAAGAGAAATTGCTAGATTTGTTTGAATGGAGTTTAACGTCATACTCAAGAGCATGATCAAGTCTGAAATTATCAAATTACATTTTTTAACACAAAGAATTGTTTGATTGGGGTTTAACACTGTACTAAAGGTTATTTCACTTACATGGTGGCATGTCATGCCAATGGGTGAAGGAAACTATTTATACAGGACTCCAGATAGCGTGCATATTTGCAGATTTTAAGCACCAGCTATGAACAAATACACGGAAACTAAAACAGCTGCTTAACAAATCGCAGTCGAATTTGCAATCAGGCAAACATCTTTATTAATGAACTAAGTGTTTTGATGATCAATAACTCAGAAGCAAAGTTGTTTAGAGTACAGTAAGACTAAATGCAATCTGACTGGCTGGAATAACAGAATAATGCCCAAAAAACGGGCTTCTTTTCGCAGGTGTTTCTTTCTAAATGTTTGGTCAGTATAGTGGCCGGATTTCAATGACCGGAAACCTATTAAACATTGTGATTGCCAGACTCTCAATGAGTGACTGTGTCTGAGGTGGACAAGGGTACTTGAACCTTTGAGTGGTACATCATAGGTATATCAGTAGTCGGACAGACTTACCACCAAACCATGGCCCTAAGCCGGAATGGGTAGAGAAGAATCTGTTAAGGTGACTTTAAAACAAATGAAATATACGCAAATATAACACTTTCCATGAAAAAACATTGACTTTAACAAAGTAAGTTTTGTACAAACTGTTACTGAATATTTGCTTTAAGTGTGAAAATATATGGGATTCTTTAATGTCTGGACCCCTGTTGTTTTTATACTGTTACCTTTGCACTATACTTATGGTCCACATCGGCAGGTTCATTTTGGTGAACATTAGAGGTCAAAGGTTCAACATCTTTATGCATCACATGGAAGTTACAATGCTGCCCGAGTTGGATAGGTCGGACATGTGGAAAGGCGTCCGGCCAGGTCATCTTTGTGTGGAAGAAGTCACTTGGAATGTACATATTACTGTAGCGAGATTTTAGAGTAACAACATTGCCATCACGTCTGAAATGATCAAATTACATTTTTTAACACAAAGAATTGTTTGATTGGGATTTAACACTGTACTAAAGGTTATTTCACTCACATGGCGGCATGTCACACACATTTATAGGTAGGTTGTTGTTTTTGTCAAAAAGCTCTATCTTGCTCGGTTTTGTTATAATTCACTTCATCTGATAGTTTCCTGGGTGTTCTAACACAATACTTAAAATTATTCAACTCATGTTACATCTATTTCTTTACCCAATGATTGATTGATTGATTGATGTTATTCGCCATGCTTCGGTATGTTTCACTTATATGATGACAGTGTATTCCAACAATTATTGAAACTAGCACAACCAAAATGATATCCGGTATAATTATTGAGAGTATTACGTACAAGTCAAAAGACAGTTTGGGAATCTGGACCACATATCTTGGTGCTACCCTGGCTGGTCTTCTACGAGGAGGGCTGCGTTGGCGATTAGGTGGTGAGGGACGTCTACCCTGCGGGGAACGAGAGCGCTTTCTAACTGGTCTCATCCTGTCTCTCCGCTCTCTATCTCGCTCTCTGTCTCTTTCACGGTCTTTATCACGATCATATCTCATTGAATCCCCACGCCGAGGGCCCATGTTTCCTCTCATTCCTGCTTTAACACAAATATTTTATACTCAAATGAGGCATGTATGTATGATTGATTAATTTATTGGTGTTTTAAGCCATGTTTAAGGTTATTTCACTTATATGATGGCGGTGTATTCCAACAATAATTCACACTAGCATAAGATATGAAGTGTTTCCATAATGTTGGAAAGTTAATTTTCCTCCAGTGCTGAGTAGAGACATAGTGTTAGCCAGCCACCCGTTTACCCATCTGTGAGACGGGCATTTGTCTGCTGAGGTGATGAGACGGCTAGCTGCCGACTGAGACGGGCGTTATTATTTATTGCATTAAAATACACTTGAGCAAGACGGGAAGATTCTTGCCAAGTAAAATAACTTAAATTCCCCAGACATTAGATTTTAACACGATCAGTGATTGTTCGTGTAGGATACAATCTGTTCACAGACAGATCTGTACCATTGTAACACAAGACGAGTTAATAACTACAATGAGTAAGCACCATTCAAACAAAGAAAGGCTGTTGTACCTCGGAGATCCACACTTTGATATTTTCAGCCAATGATAAAAAAAGATTGTTTGTTTGTTTGATTGGGGTTTAACATTGTACTCAAGGGTATTTCACTTATATGACGACGGATTGTCCTCTTCACACTGCTCCTTGCCTTATTTCAGTGGAAAACCGAGAGGAAACCTCGTAAAAACCACCCCCGCGATTGCCGGAGCCACATCTTGTGACTCACTCATAT
>JAQQZZ010048906.1:0-23511 GCA_030265115.1 Mopalia vespertina | reverse complement strand
ATGTTCCGTTAGCCTTGTTAACATATTTTCCTTGTAACACATGTTCCGTTAGCGGTGTTAACATATTTTCAAACCTAAATAACCAGCTATAGAAAGCCCTGTTGATCGTTCTGGGTTTTGATCAAACAGCCACTGCCCTAACCCTAACAGTTAACAAATACCAATTTAAAAAAGCTTACTATATTTAGACCTCTGGCTAAGGGCAGTTTATACGAAGAGTAGCAATGCTGTTTGTACTTAGCACTGGAGGAAAATTAACTTGCCAACATTATGGAAACGCTTCACATCCTGGTTGTGCTAGTGTCAATTATTGTTGGAATTCACCGCCGTCATATAAATGTAATACCCTTAAGCACGGCATAAAACACCAATCAATCAATCAATCAATCAATCAATCAATCAATACTATATTTAAAATAAATAGGAAAGGGTCTACGAAAGACATATTTTCTTTCGTATTACAACATGACCATCCTAGCATCCGGTTTGCTAATGTCCTGATACAGGAGACCGGAGTACCTAAAATGTCTGCTCCTCTCGCACGAAAGACCCATACCGTAGAAACAAAAATCTAAACATCCCCTGGTTAAGGCGAAACTTCCCTCGTTGTCAGTTAACTTGTTACTCTCTCATGAAAGACCGATGGACCATTACCCCTGTGCCAAATTATATATACAAGCAAATATCAATCTGAAAATTTGCTGTGTTTTCATAACGTCAAAAGATGTATAAATTTATTCAGTTCTAGTCGATCATTTCAGTGTGACGACATAATCCAGAATCCAGGGGAGATACAAGATAGTTCATCAAACAAAACAAACATATTCAGAACCTTTGGATATGTAGTGTAGATGTTTGTATGTTTTTTATGATTCATTGAAGCGAACCTTGCTCGAATCATTAACAGTTTGGCTTATGAGTAATTTACATGTGCCATACAACAATTGAGTTGATGATGGATCGCAAATAGATTTACCAATGTTACGTAGTATATCGTCAAACACTAATTGACGTTGCGTGTCGAAGTAGGGACACTAAAGGAAGTAATGTACTTATCTTTCCTCTAACACAAAACAACTACAGTTTAAGAATCTGAAATATTATTGTTGAAAAGATCATCGTTTCTCAATAGATAGTCGTTCACCATACCGAAGAGATGGAACTGATTTTAAGTACATCGATTTCATTTCAACTACATGGTTTGTTATCGGGTTTGTGTTTATATAGCATGGTTGATGACTGGGCTTTACTGTAAATTTAAAAGTGTTTTTTTTTGTCTCAGATGCACTGTAGTTTTCATTTACATCTACATGTGAGTTTATTGTTGTCAATAAAGTATTACAATGAACCACAAGATGCGATGTCCATCGACAGTATTCATCCATGCACTTTTAACAAACAGCTACGACAGCAATGCCTGGAAACGAGCCGTTTTCTCCGCCCATCTTCATCTGACCAAATTTAAGCGAGCGTAACCGTCATATAAGTGAAATACATGGCGTAAAACACCAATCAACCAATCAACCAATCAATCAATCAATCAATCAATCAATCAATCAACCAACCAACCAACCGACCGACCAACCAACCAACAAACAAACCAACCAACCAACCAACCAACCAACCAACCAACCAACCAACCAATCAATCAACATACTAACCAACAAACCAATCAATCCATCGGCCCAATGTCGAGAAGTGGCTGTGTGATTTTCTGATTATGCGTTCGAATTCTATACTTTTAATCGCTACTAAAACTTTTTAATGATTGTGCAAAGCGCAAGAGAACCATCAAAGTTCTACTAAGATGAAAATGTAATTGCAAACTTCATAACTACTGTATTGAAGACTACTCAGAATAATGGAGGGTACAGTGGCTAACACACTTTGGCAACACCAGTTAAATAATCTGCTCGCTGACTGCAATGATTTCGGAGTGATCTGGGTCATTACAACACCGCATTAGTCAATGCCATTCATGATATTAAGGGAGTCGGTCTTGAACAGATAATAAAAACAAACTGTGGTCTAGACGACCTCATTGCAATTCCGCCTTACTCCATTTCGCTGGATTTATTGTAGGTAGTTACTCTTACACAATCTACTCTCTGCTTTGTCAAACGCGACAGTTTGGTCGCCTCCAAACACATAAGCATTCAGCCGCAACAGTAAAAGGAATTTTTACGAATATGGGGCATTTCTATTTCTGTCAGTCAACCAGCCAATCATTGTTTGTAAAGTGTATTATTAAAATAAGAAAAACACAAAATATTCAACCTTGAAAAATAACAATTTAAATTTTGACATAGAGGGGATCATTTGTTTTGTGATTGGATGGTCTTTGAAGCGGATGCGCGTATATAGACGAATGAGTATAAATATTATTACAGGTAGGTGACCTGCGATGTTCCGCTGCAGTTCGGGCTACATGGTGCCTATCCGGTGTGGCGTCTTGCACAGTGATCGAATGTTTTGGTCTGGCACACTGAATGTTTTGGTCTTGCACAGTGAATGTTTTTGTCTTGCGCATCAAACTTTTTGTCTTGCACAGTGAATGTTTTTGGTTTATTGTTCCATGCAACAATGTACCATGTTAAGGTTTTTCATAAACTGTCAAAAATCAGAAGTGTATCTTAACTGAATGTGAACAAAAGTTTCTAGTCTTTTAAGGATATAGTGTGTGTATATTTTGTATATGGTATGTAGAATTGGAGTTCTTCTTGGATACGGTCTGTTTGTAATTCATCATGTCTCTGATCAAAGAGCACAGATTAGGATAAAATCCTTTTGTCATTGTCCTCTGATTATTTAAATGAGGTCAGATTGTGGTTGATCTTGTCTGATTTGTTTTGGGGCTTGTTGGACCTAAATAGTCTATAGTGGATAAACTCCCACGCTTTGGTCTTCATTCCGAGAATAGTGTGCAATATTGGACTGCAAAATGAGATTCATGGCTTACCTACTACACTGATTTGATCTTCAATCGTTCCCGGTAGCTGATCATATGTCATTTGTGTTTCTGTTATGTGATTGTGTGAGTATACTGGAATTTGTCCAATGGGTCTCGGAAATTTCAATTTCATTGAATCTTTCTAGATGTTGTAAGAAACTGCACTCAGTAAACCAAGTTACAAATGTCGAAAGTCCCCATCTCTAGCTATTAAGCTTTCGTTATGGTTTAAATTCGACGGAAAAATCAAATCTGTGCGACAACGAATTCGCAATTTTATCACACGATCAGAACTCTAGCAAACGTGTTTTAACTAAGGAGATTTGTTATTTTTTCTCTCTCCGCAGATTAAATCAATGATGTGGTTTTACCTGCTGTATGATTCTTATTAAAAGATTTCTGACCTTCTGCACTCTCCGGTATCAGTACCGTATCAAAAGGTATACAACACGTGTAAGTAGTGGTGGCAAACACGTGACTATTGGTTGCCTGGCAAGAAAGGTATGACATTATAGGAAAGTGTGAGTGGAGCTAGCTAAATAACTTTGTATTATTGCACCTGGTCACAGTTGAAGGTGGTGGGACAAACATGTGATTATTGGAGACTGTGGCAAGAAGGGTATTCTAGAAAAATGAGATAAAGACCTTACTAGTTGCAGGCCTTGATGTGTTCCAATAGTGTAACAACTAGCTTCTGTCTAAAATGAGCATTTGTTGAAGTATAGCAACTGGCTGCCATTGAATGTTAAAATAATGTTATAATTTAGCCCTACGGTATAGGGGTATGGCAGTGTCGCTACCGACTGCGATTGATAGGTGTGATGGTGTAGTTTCTGGAAGATGTGACACTGTTTTTACTGGCTGCGATTGAAAGGTGTAGCAGTGTAGTTTCTGACTTCAGTCAAAGGGTGTGGCAGTGTAGTTTGTGGCTTCAGTCGAAGAGTGTGACAGTGTAGTTTCTGGCTTCAGTCGAAGTGTGTGGCAGTGTAGTTTCTGGCTTCAGTCGAAGGGTATGAGTGTAGTTTCTGTCTTCAGTCAAAGGGTCTGACAGTGTAGTTTCTGGCTTCAGTCGAAGGCTGTGGCAGTGTAGTTTCTGGCTACAATCGAAGGTTGGGACAGTGTAGTTTCTGGCTTCAGTCGAAGGGTGTGACAGTGTAGCTACTTGGTGCGGTTGAAGGGTATGACATTGTAGCTGTTCGGTGCTGTTGAAGGGTGTGACAGTGTAGTTCCTGGTTTCTGTTAAAGGGCTTGACAGTGTAGTTTCTGACTTAAGATGATGGTTGTGACAGTATAACTATTGGGTGAAGGGTGTGACACGGTTGCTACTGGCTGCGGTCGAAGGTGGTAACAGTGCAACTACTGGATGCTGTTCAAGGGTGTGACAGTGTAGTTTATGTCTCAGTTGACGGGTGTGACAGTGTAGTTTCGGACTTAAGTTGAAGGGTGTGACAGTGTAACTACTGGGTGCGGTTGAAGGGTGTGACAGTGTAACTACTGGGTGCGGTTGAAGGGTGTGACAGTGTAACTACTGGGTGCTGTTGAAGGATGTGACAGTGTAACTACTGGCGGTGGTCGAAGGTGGTAACAGTGCAACTACTGCGTACGGGGAAGGGTGTGACAGTGTAGTTTCTGGCTTCAGTCGAAGGGTGTCACAGTGTAGTTACTGAATTCAGTCGAAGGATGTGATAATGTAGTATCTGGGAGTAATAACTCATGGTCATACCTCCGACAAAGATGTGGAATTCCCCATTGATTCACCTGCCCTTTTATTGAACAAACCATCATAAATCAATTATAGCGGTTTGATCAATAAATCGAAACGCTGAACCGGTAACATAATCCTTATATTGCACACAGAGTCACAACTATGTCTTAGTATGCACGTGATTCCATTAACTGATATTAGAATCCAACAATGCGAGAATCGTGAAGAAATCTTGTTGCAATTAGCCTTTCATTCTAGTCTATTTATTTGGAAGTTTTGAACTTTGGTTACTTTAAAAACGCGTAGGTGGTTTTGTATTGAACGGTTCTTCTTGAGCATATTGTAATTTATTCTGGTCATTTCAAATGCTAACTTTTAAAAGGGAAGGTCTTTGGGAAATTGTGTCTGGTCTACAAAAGATCAACGTGGTTTTATTTCTAAATTGTCTGTTTTTGTTTTTATATACCGAAAAAGCAAGCATTCGTGTTATTGAAGGCTTTTGTGGAGGATTTCTGCTTCTCAAATCAAAGATAAAATATGGTAATTCTAAACATTGGCAGTTTACCCGGAAACCCGTTATCCGGAAGTTGATTTGTCGTCTGCTTCCAAACCACATGACTCTTTAGCACAGGGATAGAGAGCAGCCATAACAGATGCCAGAGATGGTTTCGTCAATTTATTGCTGAGATCTAAAAAGACTGAATATGTTCGGATTTAAGCTTAGAGCAGTCTGATGTGACAATGGCAAATTCAGTTGGTGCTGAAGGTCTAACCTTGATGAACATTTAGAAGCAACTTGTTTTATATGCTTCGTCGGATTTAAATTGTTGTTTTTAAAGGCACAGCGCCATAAACTTCCTCTCATGTGAAAAAAGGCTCATTCGAACGGATGTTGTCTGGAATTTTAGGCATCTATTTATAAGACGAAAATTCTAATAGAACCGTCGCTCAAACATAGTCCTAATGTCCCCACTAAGCGAGTGTGGATCATATTATAATTGTTATGTTGGATAGACCGCCTTCATGTCAGAAAAATACCTCGTTAAACACAACTTAATCAATTGCTAATCAATAAATCGATAGATGGATCGGCGTATCAAACATTCATTATTATCACAGAAGTTCTAAATTTATGGGACTGGAGATTTCACTGAAAATTCTCAATTATAAGGAAAACAAATTACAAATGTTGTAATCCTTAAAAATAATTTGTGAAATAGATTAAAAGCAAAATGTTGCGACTCACATTAACCTAGTGTATTTCCTATAAAACTATACGAAGGGTATAGCTTCAATAACACTTTAACTGAAATCGGGTTTCCAAATTTAATCTATGTCATTGAAGAATTTTTGTTAATGCTTCAGATTAAACGTTATCACCTGGGGTTTAGTGGTAAAGCCATTCCTGCTGAAATAAATTCACTGCCCTCGCTTTCAGTTGTCGACATATCTGAACTTTGTTTAGTATGCAACTGCCATTGCATTTTGGAAAATAGGACTATCAATTTTAGGGCGGTAGAATTGTTATTAACTGTCTGGTCTTAATGTATTGGTGTTTAACTACATGTAATTTAATGCGTTTATGACAGCGTACTTGTTCATTGATTTTCATTTTTTGCATGATCATCGGTTATTGAATTAGCAAGGAAGTATGTGGGGATTGTCGATAAACAAAGCATTTGGTTGGACAGGTAGCTACTCACGTTTTACCAATAGTTCTTTTATTGTGGAAAAACATTAAGTTTGTTTTTATATTACAATGGACATACCAGCCTGCAGTAATTAATATAAATGTGAAGGAATCTGTCCTTACAAAACGCTTGTTTTGTGTATCTCCGGCTTTTGTAAATCCAATGTAAGGAATATATACTGGCGTATAGTATATGTTTTGTTGTATCGTAGTACAATAAGCCAGTGCAGATCAGGTAGTCGGAGAACACTCTTATGTATATTTATCGCTAGATCAGAGTTCTATCGCAGTATATGCCTTTCCTCAACCGATCGAGAGTCTGTAGGCGCTGTTCATTGGGTCTTTAGGAACCAATACACTACCGACAGAGCTGGTGGTGCTTCCAACTGATCCGGCTAGTTCCACTACGGAATGTAAATGTTTGATTTTGGACTTGTATTGATACAGAATTGCCAAAATTCAGTCCACCTGAGTTAATGTCACACACAGGTATGTCTGAAACAAGTATTTCACAGGTTGTACAGTTCTAATCTCACGTGTGTCTTTTTAAAAATCCCCCTAACAAGTAAAACCCAAGCATTCTCAGAATTTAGGGCTTTTTGTCCACTCTTATGTACAGATTTTATGATAGCAGAGCAAGGTTAAAATATGGTAATCGGAAACATTGGTCATTTACCAGAAAGCCTGTAATCCGTGTGTTGATGTGCTCTCTGCTTTCACAAGATGTCCCCATTGTTGAATTTCGGATCCCCTTGTTCGTTGTTCATTTTCTGATGAAATCGACACAGATACTTTGAGCAGTATCTCAGAAAAAGGTCAATTTCACTGGATAATGTGGGATTAATTTAATGTTATTAACCAGAGACCCTATTGCTTGTGCAAAGTAGTTTAGATTTGAACCGCTCTGTCAGCATAGCTTTAGTGATACGGTCCTCTTCACTTTTGTAGATTTTGACCACCATGTAAATATTCTTATTTTGCATCATATATATAAATTATATTGATAGTGCTAAAATATATAATATTGTGATGATAGTATTAGGTTTACAACTGAGAGTTGAACCTGATGATGGGTTGGACAATAAACCTAAATGTTAAGTACAAATCAAATATTTCTTCTGATTTATAAATGTACGTCACTTAGCAACAGTAAATATACCTTACATCGGAAATAAATGATCAGGCAGTACGTATATTTAGCTTATCAACGATATAAGTTATTCGTATTCACATAATATCGAAATAATACGCTGAAAGTAAAACGAGTTTAAGTATTTTTTTTGCAAATGTCCTGTGTGCATCATTTCACATAGGTACCTAAAGAATTAGCGATGTTACGCTTTTTATACAACTTAACTCCGTGGAGTAAAGTCGGGCTCATACGGTCACATTTTCATGTAGAACGAGTTTGGACTATTTGTTGATTAATGTTTAACGCCGTGCTCAATATTACTTCAATTACACGATGGCGATGTATTCCAATAATAATTGACACTAGCCTAACGATAAAATGTCATGTTTAAGTATTGGGCGGAAATTATTTTTCCTCCAGTGCAAAGTAAGGGCAGTTTAACTACGCTCCAAACAAACTCCCCTTAGTCGGATGGCCTCTATTTATTGGCGAAATATATATATATTAACCTCAGGCTGTAGAATCAGTGAGTGCATGCTGGCACCGTTTCCTACACACATCAAGGATCGACAACCTCATAAACAGTCAACATTGTCCATTTTTATTATTTGTTTATAAAACATGCTTTTATTTGTGCTGCTTCTTGTGATATTTACTTGACTATAGTATTATGTCTCTCATAGTCATGCTGAATTCCATGGGTCTATCTCAAAGGGTTTTCGAGAGTTGAAAAAATACATCTCGACAAAAAAGTGCTAGAAATAGTGCAAAACCCATCCAGCTGTACACTAGCAAAGAACTGAATAAAAATGTTAAAGTTAAAATTAAATAATAAACTGTTAACTGGAAGTTTTAAAAAAATAATTGTCACAAAATGCAGTACAAAAAATGGAATGTTCTTACAAACAAATAAAAAAAAATGAACAATTTTGGCCTCGAAGGAGTTGTCCATCCTTAATCCACTCTATGTAAATTTTCATCAGGGTAGTGGAGAGCTCAGAATTGGGATATTTGTGCAGAGGAACTTATCGGTGATTCTGAAGAAAAAAACCCTGTTTTACACATTTATTTAGCGGGGAGCTCAGTAGCATCCTATAATGATTGGCCAATGATCTCTATGAACCTTTGGTCGGAAACTTTCGGGAAACAGTTTCATGTTGTCCTAGTGCTCTGCAAGCAAAAGGGCGATCCGGAGCTGGTCTCTTATGACGTCTTTGTCCATATAGAGATTGTTCTTTATTGTCACAGCCAGCGACGTATGGGGTGGGTTTGATCAACCATTACACACTCTTATGGGAGTAAAATGAGCTAACCAGTGACATGGAGGTTCTTCATTAGGACGCAAACAAATATAATGTTTTTTCTGGACGAATTATTTATTTTATGACTTTTGGATGATAACGATTTAAAATTTAACAGCTTTGAAATGAACAATCTGGAGAGCAAAGAAAAACCAATTTTGTTTTTTAAATTGGATTTTGGACCGTCCTTTTTACAGTTTCATCTGTTTATCCTTCTCCTTGTAGATCGATTGTACATCACAGCCATGCTAAAACTGATAACATTTGCTAATACAACAAGGATAATAATGGTGTACGGCCATACCAAGGTAAAATACAACGGCAATCACGACCCGAAGTGGTAACTGGGTATTCCGATGTTAACGTTTTCGCGTTAATTTTCACAGTTGCGTACAAAATTGTTGATGCCTTTGAGGGAAACTTTAGTTTTATAGGAATGTAGTTTGAAAAAGAATACTGAGTTAAGTAACAAGCAATAAAGTATAACGATTTATTTGATAATGTAGTTTATTTAGTTTAGCAATGAATATTGTCACGTCTGGTTGTATCAGTGTTTGATTTCTTGTCATGGTCAACAGATTAAATATGCTAATGCATAAATGGCTGGAAGTCACACAGAGACAGACGATGGTCATATTATCATACAGTCACGCCCTGAAGTTGAGCCAACGTGTTGACATCCTTAAGTATATTGACATGTCAGTAATACGTTTAAAAGTTTTCCTGTTGAGAATGCCCTTTTTAGAACCCAAAAATCGATCATCTCACACCGTACACAAAGTTCACGCTACCTTTGAATAAATGTTGAATTTCCACATGGACAATGCGATTCGTGCAATTGGTACCAGTGTCGATAAATATTAATGGTTTTCAAGCATGCAGTTTTATATGGTTTTATCTTTATTACGAATAACCATACTATTAAACCTTAAACCCGGATTAAACTAACAGCTTTGGAAATAACAAACTACAAGAAGCAGTAAACCATTGTTTTTACACAACTTTGTTTAGATAGAAAATCTCTCCACACCAGTCATTAGC
Source organism: Mopalia vespertina (assembly GCA_030265115.1). Classification (NCBI taxonomy): domain Eukaryota; kingdom Metazoa; phylum Mollusca; class Polyplacophora; order Chitonida; family Mopaliidae; genus Mopalia; species Mopalia vespertina. Next base: position 13,692 of record JAQQZZ010048906.1, on the reverse strand, counting down.
GGTTCTTAATCATTCACGAAGCATAGTCATGTTGGAAGATACAAGAGAGTGATTGTAAATAATACAGAAAAGAATGAACGTCACAACTAGACAAAACGATCAGCACACCCTGCAGTGCAAGCTGGGCTAATGTTGTTTACATTTTCTTATAGACCCATTGGCTTGGTAACTTTAGTCCATGCTATAAGAAAGTATATTGAGATTAACCAAGTTAAAACAAAAACACTTTTGCTAACCATGGTTAACTCACGATTGTACGTTTTCTTGTGGTTACATGGATGTTTTGCTGGCGGACATTTCTGATTCTGATAATAACAGACATGTGTTTATTTTACACTTTTTAACGTAAGCAATCATTGAATAGTCAATAACGAATGTCAACAATTTCATTATAAAACTGCTTTATAGGAGAAACTAGAGGAATTAACGTCATTCAAAGTGATTGATAATATTTAACAAGTTTAACATTCAGACGCGTCTATACAAAAAGCGAATTGAATGTAGTTTGTTTGTTTGTTTATGGAGTTTAAACTTGTTAACGACTTTAGAACTCAACATGCACTCTGTACATAGATCACCTTGGTGACAATGAAATGTACCAAGAGGTTTGACAGACTGTTTTGTAAAAGTCATTTACTATTTGTGATTGTCTGATTTTTGTGTTTAATTTACCCCACTTATGTTAACACATTCATGTGCTAATAAAAACTGGCTTTACGGGATACTGCCGTATAATCACCCCATCTTCTTCAGGGAAGGTTAGTCCTGGTTCTTTCTTGTATGAATTGATTTTAGGTTTAATCGCATTCGTCCATACCATAATCAGGTTGATTCTGTTATCACCGATTAAACAAAATAATTGTTGCTCAGTTTGATCAACTCTAGATTTGTAAGTCTTCATGTGGATAGTCCACTTAAAATCAGTTTGTTCTGGTGAAAACCCTTTTGATAAATCTCAAAATACCCGATCTGTTTGTTCTCTCCTCTCCTTTATATTCCTGTTGAAACTGATAATGGTAGCTCAATTGCCCACATTGCCATTTTGAGGAGGATTGATTTTAGGACTAAATAGGTCCTACTAATAGTAGATTGACAGTTGTTTATATAGATAGTGATCGCGAATCGCGAGATTTTCTTGCTGAATGACGCTTTGGTGCTTCCCGATATACGTGTATATTATATTTCAATCTTAAACTTATACAAACACTCCTGTAGAATTAGGCCTATTGCATCTTGTAGTTTGGAAACTGTTTTTTAAAGATTGAGTATGCCCCTTACTTTATAAATAATTGATAACGTTTTTAACGGATGGTGGATTTTGGTCGTCTGTGTAGGTTTAAGTGTCATTAACGTGACACACCTTCGTTTAGATCGTCAGAATTGAATGAAGATGTTTGACGAAAAGCTGTGGCAAAACAACAAAAAATCAAAAACGTTACCATATTGCCTTGAATTATCAACTTCTGAGTGGAGAATCATATACATATATTTATATAGAGAAACACTGGCTGCCTTTATTTAGGTGCAAAGTTAGCATATTCTATATAAGTTAAAGAGTGAAAATAAAAGATACATTTATTGGGAAACACCAAAACGTCATTCTATAACTTAGTCAGCTGAAGTTCTTTCTTTTATAACGCGGCCTCTGGCTATATAAGAACTGTATTTTGAAACCGTAGCCATGCTGTATTTATCAATGAATCAGTCGAGGAACGAATGGATCAAATAATGACTGACTGACTGACTCAAGGAATCAATGAATGAACCAATGAATGCATCAATGAAACAAGTAGTATTTTATGATACTCCAATTTTATAACAACATTAAAACAAGTATAGGAATTGCAAACGATTTAAATGGAAGCATACATTGATTATATTAAAGCTCTTTGCTGCCCTCGGCGTGTATGCAACATTACCATGTTAAACCGAATAAAGGCGGTAGTCCAGATATAGCTTGCCCTCACAATGGTTCTTGACGTAGATTAATAGTTTCCGGCGCCTTTAGTGCATCACGCAGGTTCATTGCCGTCGGTTAACAGGCGAGGGATTTTCACCTCTGGCTTGCGAAATTGCGGACGGCCTTTAGAGGTTTCTTCACCGTTTTCCTTTTGATGCCGACCATGGTATAACAATATATGTGGTCACCACCATGCAAACAAAAGACACGTGCTCGACATCGCATCTAGAAAAACGTCCATATAATCAGACCTTACGGTTGAAGTCACAGAAGTTCTGTTTACAGATGTCATTACAGACCGTCCGGAGTCCCTTTATCGCGTGTATCAACATTTGCCCAATGTCCCATTCTCACCATTTAACTTATATGAACAGCTCTGTAGGATTTGGCAAGGTTTGTATACCATCACGTAGTATGGAAACGTTCCCATAAAGAAAAATCCTATAGGATCCTATATGATTTTGGAAATCCTATAGGATAATTATAAAACATTACATAGGATTTAGAAATTATATAGGATCCCATAATATCGTATAGAATTGCACAGTTCTATAGAATCCTATAGGATTTTTTTCTAAGGTTCTGTCAGAAATAAGTGTGAAATTTCCTCCAATAAATTATCGATAACTTTTAACTTGAATTATCGATGACTTTGGTCATATGTGTGGGCTCTTAACCAGGATTCGTTGCTTCGTCTTGACTACAATAATCAGATAATTAATACAGCCAGTCTTGTGTGAATATAGGTAACGAATAGCTGGTTCTCTTTTCTGACATAAAACATGACAGTACTCTAAAGGTTATGTGTTGTAACCGAAATCTAGTATGTTCTCAGTATAAAAGCTATACAATTCGTCATAGTAAATCCCCTGTGCGAGTGACAACAAGCATCCTGGAGCGTTAATAACACTCGTTCATTTGACTGAAGATATTTAATGGAAAACTGTGGCAGAGAAATTTCACAAATGTTATCACACTGCTGTTAACTATCATTTATTTTCCATAGGGTAATTCACACATATGAAATAATTTATCTTTATGTAGAGAAATATTGACAGCCTCCATTTGAGTGCGAATTAGGATCATTCCATATGGGCACCCCTAGATTAGTCAATATAGAATCCTTGTTGTGTGAACCAAAGGTCAAGTTCATTACTAAAAATCCATCCATTCATAATGCCTTTATAATTCTCTGATTCTATAACAACATTAAAACATGTAAAAAAAAAATTGCATCCTATGCCTAGAGGAAGTCTCTTTGTAGCCCTTGGCGTCTCGTTGTTTGCAACATAACCATGTTAAATCGAATAAAGGAGCTAGGCCAGATATAGCTTGCCCTCATGATGCCTCTTGATGAAGTTCAATAGTACCCTGCTCCTTCCTCAGTGCAGCACGCAGGTTCATTGCCCTCTGTTAACCCGGAAATGTCACCTCTGGGTTCTCAAATTGTGGGTTGCCTTTTGAGGTTTCTTCTCCGTTTCTTCTAAACACTGGTAATGCAAAGTCGTTATATAGAAATACATTTGCTAACCGCTATGCAAACAAAACACATGTACTCGACATCGGATCCAGAGAAACGTCAATATAATCCCACCTTGGAGTTGAAGTCACAGAAGTTTTATGTACAGTTGTCATTAGACATAGCGGAGTCTTATGATCGCGTGTATCAACATTTGCCCAATCACACTTGATGAAACAAGGAGGACATACTGTCAGAAATTACATCCTGACATCACTGGTTATATACGTGACCCGTCCTTGAGTTCCGTGGTCAAATATTTGACTGTTAGGTTTATTGTGGACTGTGGGTACTAACTATCGAAATCTTAAGGTATATCGTTGTCTTGTTTCTAAAAATGTGAAGAAAAAAAAAATCGGATAATACGTCATGTAAGACGAAATTTTTAGTACTAATACTCACCTAAAACCTAACACGAAACGTGGCTATAAAACTCACACTAAACTTAACCTGAACCTAAAATTAACTCTTTACCTGACACTAACATTAAAATGCAGGTAACCAGTTGTTCAAGGAACGGTTATGGACTGGCTACAAAACAGCAATATTTGGTGAAAGTGTAGCTGTGTATACACATGTAGCTGGCTGTGAAAAAATCCTCGTATTATGTTTAAATTAACGCCAGCGTTAACAATCCAGGTAACCAGTTGGTCAACGAACGGTTACGGACTGGCTACAAAACAGCAATATTTGGTGAAAGCGAAGATGTGTATACACATGTAGCTGGCTGTGAAAAAATCCTCGTATTATGTTTAAATTAACGCCAGCGTTAAAAATCCAGGTAACCAGCTGGTCACTGAACGGCTACGAACTTGCTACAAAACAGTAATATTTGGTGAAACACAGAACTGTACGATGAAAGTGTGGATGTGTACACATCCTATTGTATAGTTCTTCTTGGTAAATGACAGCAACTGACGTTTGGTTATCATGTCCGAGAAATGTAGGAGTGTCATCAATCATCCTTTCAGTTTTACTGACAAAAAATCAAAGCTAAATTTATCGGGAATCGTATTTCTGTTTATTTCAGACAATAATCGTCTACAAAGTCACCTCGTGATTTGATGTCGACTCTTCGTGGCTTAGGAACGATTTATGACTGAGATATATCATATTTCTGTTTGTTTTTATTGTTGCAGACATAAAAAATCTTTACTGGTGAAAGGGCGGAACTTCTAGGCCTACACAATGATTACCCTCACACAGGGATTATGCTTAGCAGTGGTTTGTGTCGCGGTAGTAGAAGCACTGCCAGTGCTGAGAGAATCAAAGGGTAGTGCAGCCGCCTTCGAGAGACGAAGACGAGTAGAAGAAGATTACGAGGTCAGTGAAAGTTTGATTTACTAAAGGGTTTTTGCAGCTTTATATGTGTCTGTTTGCTTTGTATGTGCTACAGAACTGTGGGCGTACTTTAGGGGAGACCGGAGCCAGTTGTAACACGGGGCAAATGTAACAAATGAGCTCATTTCGAGTAGAAACGCGCCACAAACTTCACATAACCACGGCGCATGCTTATATTATGTCTCAATGCACTCGCCGGGTACCGCAAGCTACTGATCAGGGCCCGGCTGCTCGAAAGCGTTCATCATCGAACCAAGGCCTGCAGCTGCTAGTACATCAACTTGGGCCATCTTCCTATTGCAAGGGTCAAAATGTGTAAGACGAGGCTCCCACATAACTACCCTTGCTGCAATTTGAGGCAAAAATTTAATTGGGCTATTGTAGAAACAAGCAGCCAATCAGAAAGTCGTTTACACCTCAAAGTCTACAACAAACAAGCGTGGCGCCACTGTCAATTAACGTGTATGTGATGATGTCAGGACTCGGTAATGGGACTAAGATCGTGTGTGTACATTACACGTACAGCCTACTTGTCCTGTTTTTATACTGCCTCTTTCTTATTCTACGAAAGCCGCAATCTGATTGGGTGCAGTAAAGAGAGGTCATCCGAAAGTAGCTGTTGCAGACTCTAGTTAACTCAGGTTTTACCGTCTATGGAGGCAAGGTAGGAAAGGAAGATAGGCTTAATGCGACGATCTTCTTTTCGACCTTGCCCCGGGAAGATGGTTTGGACAGATACCATTGAACAAAATACATTTTCTCTTGAAAATGTTATTCCCTTTCCAAAAGCTGCACCATGCAAACAAGCGAAGAAAGGTTGTCATATAAGACGTACATCGACTATAAATCCAGTCAAAAATGCACCTGTTGCGGAAAAGCAGAAAACAAGAGAAAAGAGAGGTTAGATATAGTTGAGTTGTAACAGACAGTTAAAATAAAGATTCAAATCAAATTTAAAATTCCAATTTGTTTTAACAAAATTGCCCCTTACCACTGGTACAATTGCCCCACTGGTACAATTGCCCCTTACCACTGGTACAATTGCCACTTACCACTGGTACAATTGCCCCTTACCACTGGTACAATTGCCTCTCACCGCGGGGCAGTTGCAGCACTTGACTTCCTATTTTTATTGTGAATGGCTTAAAACCAACTCGCTTAATTATATTCATACCCAGTAGGATGCCACACTTAAACATGAAGCTTCCATTTTAAAGAAGTTAAAACACTCAACTAACATACATCAATTTGATAAGACGGACTTTCCAAAAAGTGTTACAAATGGCCCCGGTCCCCCCTACGCTTTGTTGTGAATCTTGCCTGAAATTTAATGACTTAGAGATCGGATAAATGTGTCATAAATTATCATTAAACATGAAGTTGATTTTGCAAAAATGTGTCATTATCCGAAATAGTGTTCAATTGGGCTTGTGTAATCGATCGCTTCATAGATCCCCGCGGTTGTGCGTTTAACTCTCCAAATAATCTAGGACTAGTCTTCGGAAATTTATCTTAAAAATATACATGATTCGTCGCTTTTAAATAATCACATCTCTGTGTCAATAAAGTTTATATTTAGAAACATATGTTCGTATGGCTACGAGGTCATACGAGCCCATCTCGAAACTCATATAACATCTGTCAAGTCGTTGGATCACAAAGTTGTGAGGCAAATAAGCCTATATTTGGGTATCCAGGACTCCACAATGTATGGATTCCATTCTATTCTTTCAATGGATTTAGCTTCTAGTCAACATCTGACGGTTCAATAGACACGGACTATTATACTAAGCGCGGCAGAGACGCCTGACTGGAGATAATACAGAGGGGAATGAAACACCTAATTCCAAATAGGGTATAATCACAAAGAAAAGTTCTTTTCGTCGACACTTTTAAAAAGGACAGCATAAAGAATCTGTTTGACGTGGCCTCGGATTCCTCTAATAGGGGTCCATCCTGTGTTGTAGGCGTTTTAACAAAAAACAGTTTAAAACGTTCCAAAGATATAAAGGGGAGATTTTGGACTTCTATTTGGAAAATGTAAATGTCCGGACAAGTATTGCGGTGTACGTGTTTAGGAAATGACTCCAGGAGTTTGACTTTCGTTCTCGCTGAAATCAATGTCTTGTAGTGTAAGTCTTGCGTGTAAAAAACTAGGATTATCTTACGTCTTATAGTCCAATTCGCCTTTCTTATTTTGCAATGAACTGAAAATGAAGCTGCAACACAAGACAATATATATTAAATAAATGAAGATAAACAAACTTGCTTGCCTCCACCAGGATACACAAGACAATATATATATTTTGAATAAATGATGAGAGAAAAAAACAACAACATATATATCTATATATAAAGATAAAAATACAATAATATGTCCAGTTTAGTGTCATCTTATGTCCTGTATAACGCTATTTGCAACACCTTACCATTAGGCCAAGGTCCTCTGGCTAACATTGATTGATTAATTGATTGATGTTTCACGCCGTACTTAAGGGTATTTCACTTATTTGACGGCAGTGTATTTCGACTAGTACAACCATGATGTGAAGCTTTTCCACAACGTTGTAAAGTTAATTTTCCTCCAGTGCTAAGTAAAGACAGCATATAACACCAATCAATCAATTAACCACTCAATCAATCAATCAATCAACCAATCAAGTAGGGCACGTGGGTCGCGTTCACTTCTACCACGAGGAACCTGCAAATAGATTGAATAACATGAACTATCGCAGATCACATGACTTACGACCCTCCCAGTTTGATTTTCTTTGGTGTTTCACAAGGTACTACTTAACGTCATACTAATTTAGGGAGCTTGATTTTCTTCGACGTTTTACGCCATACATTATTGTATTTCTATATCTCATACCAATGTGGAGAAGTTTGGTTTTTTGATTTTCATTGATGTTTCACGCTATTCATTATAATATTTAAATTTGAAAACTTTATTAAATGTAATTTTCTGTTTCATTTGCAGTTATTCTGGACTCTTCCACGACTCATGGGTGAGTATTGTATAATATCGTGTTATGTCGTCAGGTAGGAGGCTAAAGTTGGAGGTAGCTTCCTGTGGCGAAGTAGTCTCTTAGATTTGAGGTGCCATGAAGTCTTTCGTGGAATGTTATGCTCTGTAAATGTGTTCACACATTGTCTTAGCATATTTTGTAACCTGTGCTTGTATAGTGGCAGATAGTCACTCCCCCACAACATTTAACAGTTGCTGACATTTGTCGACAGGAGAGAGTAAAAGGTCAAAAGAAAGATTTTTTTTAGCATTTTAAAGGCTGTTTAAATGAAAGCAGTTCAAAAGGCGAAAGGAGTATACCGTTAGGCATTATGCTTATTTTCTTCGATCTTCGATTTAAGCAGATAATCTTACTTAACTCGGCGAATTAAGGTACAAATTGGAATGGGTGAAAGTTTTGCTGAGTTTTCATACTGTCACTCCTCTATCAACATATCTTATCAACAGATTCCGACAATTATTAAATATCGTGACTATCTCTTCTACCAACAAATGCCGACAATTAGTAAATATAGTGACTATCTCTTCTACCAACATATGACGACAATTATTAAGTATCGTGACTATCTCTACTACCAACAAATCCGACAATTATTAAATATCGTGACTATCTCTACTACAAACAAATCCGACAATTATTAAATATAGTGACTATCTCTACTGCCAACAAATGCCGACAATTTATAAATATCGTGACTATCTCTACAACCAACAAATGCCGATAATTATTAAATATTGTGACTATCTCTACTGCCAACAAATACCGACAATTATTAAGTATCGTGACTATCTCTACTGCCAACAAATGCCGACAATTTTTAAATTTCGTGACTATCTCTTTAACCAACAAATGCCGACAATAACTAAATATCGTGACAATCTCTATACTACCAACAAATGCCGACAATTATTAAACATCGTGACTATCTATACAACCAACAAATGCCGACAAAAACTAAATATCGTGACAATCTCTACTACCAATACATGCCGACAATTATTAAATATCATAGGTGGCTCTGCAATGACTGCCTGTCATGTCGCGGGTTGTAATGCCTATCTTTTTTTGTTTTCATCTAAGTTTTTCAAAGTTGATTGGTCGTTGTTTAAAAATGTATTCTTTGCCGGCCATGGCTCAGTGGTAAGAGCGCCGTACTACTGATCCTTATCCTATATGCGGTGCACAGGATCGTGTCCTCCAGCCAACATGAGGTATTGACTCCAGCAAATGCGGGGGCTTAAACGAGGTGTTTTCTCCTGAATTTTCGTTGTGGTTCAGTAAGGCAGAGCGCGAAGTGGACAATCCGTCGTCATGTAGGTGCAATAAGATTGGCAACTACGTTTAACCGCCATCAAACAACAACAAACAACAACAACAAACAAACTGATTTAACATGTACGACGGCGATGTACTCCAAAAATAACTACACCAACACCACCATAACATGTGCAGTATTTTATTGTTGGAAAATGAATGTTCCTCAATAGCTAAGCAAACACTTACCGAAAAATCCTGTAAGATCCTATAGGATTGTGGACATGTAATTGGATCCTATAGGATCCTATAGAAAAATCTTATAGGATTTTTCTGTGAGGGAAACCGAAATATACTACCCTTAGTCAAAAGCCCTGAAGTGTCAGCTGAGAAATCTGCTCCATACGTTGTTAGTCTACATAGACTTCAGTGGAAAGGACACCATTCATGGTTTGTACTCTTGTCCAAGTACTGTCTGAAACTTGATGTATTCTTTGGTGAATTACAAATTACAACGGCTATCTCTTCACACTTATTTGCTTCTATCTCTGACCAATTATTTTCTCATCAGCATCTCCCAATGTCATCGTAGTGTGAGTTTGTAAAGGTTACAGCTAGTTAGTGCTACCATATGCTCTGTAAATCTATACCCTTACCATTACACTTGCGGGAAACAAATACAGCTTTGTTACTTGTTATTTTAAAGAATTTGTTATTTATTCGACTATTTGTATTTATTTGTTATCTGAAAGATAAAACTCTACCTCCACGAAAAGAACTTTTATACCCATGCTCTTCATCGATACACTAATTTGTTGATATAAAATGTTTCACAAAGTCTATTTTATTAAAATAGCCTATATTTGACAGAAATATCAATCTCCCCCCCCCCCCCCCTCGTGCAACAAATTACGAAAAAGGCCCTTGTAAACAACCTTATGTGGCGTTTTAACGTGGATTAACTGGATTAGTTCTGCTGTTATATTTGGTGTACTTTGTCTAGATTTTAGAGAAGACGTGTATTTCTGTGGGCTTCCGTGGCTGAGTGGTCGAGGATGTAAGCAATATATAGGGTGCATGCTTCAGAACCACTCGCCCTTCTTATCTCTGGGTGATCTGGATCGATTTCGGCTGACCGTATCATACGTTGATTAGTATGCCCGCGACCAGCAGAAATTCGTGCATTTTCACCCCACAATAATACTGACCAATGATATCAATATTGGGATTTAATCATGTTGATCGGGTATTGGGATGTGACTCCATCTTACCTCTAAATAAGAAGGATTGAAAGGAAAGTATCAACTAGGGGGCTGACCCTCAATTTTGTTTTAGTCATGCATGCATTTCTTTTAGCTTTAACGGGATCCTAGCCCCTCCACCCTCTCCTTGGATTTACTTTACTTCTGATGCCCTTGAAAGAGCATCTAAGTGCGAACTACTGGACGAAACAGATGACCTCATTAGGTTTCAGCCATTTTCCTGAAGTGTACACGAAAGACAGGGTAGGACTCTCGAGGAACAGCTATCTTTTGGTCCTTGTGATATGTTTACATGTCCATTTTCGGATCCTTTATCATGGAAGTTTCATTTACAACAGATCAACATCATGTTGCCTCTGCGGTTTTCCTCATCCTAAGAGCTTCCGGGGTTTTGGCTGTCCTTGCTATTCAATTTTAACTCGGAATGTCACGATACGTATGTATTTCATCGTGGTACATACACATAATTTGCTGTGTTTGACATTGTGGTTTATATGAATGAGTAATTTGTGAATGACATTGGGCCAATGTGTGTTCTGTGAGTAAAGATGTAACATAACCTCTATAACATAATCTAATCATAGCACACGTCAGTTTTTTGCTGCTATCACTTAGATACTATTACATAATGAAACGGTCTAAACAATTCCTCTATGCTGTTGTCCAATAAACTTTCAAGTTAAACATTTGCGTCAACAATGTCAACTATGTCTACAATTGTTTTCTTTCTTGTTTGAATTCCAGCAGTTGAGATCCATCGAATCAGAAAGATTGACTCTCATACCACCCTGATTTTGACCGCTTTCGGGGCCTAAGCGGCCCCGTGATCATCGTCTTTCAGGTGGTTATTCCGGTTTCACATCGGCTGTGGCGCTGCCGTATATTAGCATTGCATAAAGTTCTGTGGCTAACATGATTATTGATAAACTATAAAAATTGTCGACCCAAGTAAAATTTAGATGTACGGTTTTTGAATACGAACCAAATAATTGTTTTTCAAGTGTTCTTAGATTTTCATTTGCATTGACAATCTAATTACCAATGTCAATATGTCTGCATGAATTTCAAGTCGCTGTACATGGGCATATTTAAATCAGAAATAATATGAGTGGTTGAGGAAAATAAATGAATTTGCCATCTATGCCAACTCATTTTATTTCATATGTATCTTCAACTTCTAAAGGCCAGAGAGAATCGTTTATAACATGCATCTGGAGCACCATACATTTATCAATTTCATTATATCTCATTTAATATTTCTATCCATTAATGGCCATGAAGGGAAATAATATGCGTTTGTTAATTGAAAAGGGGTAAAATGCTATGGTTTGAAATCAGTGTAGACGGAGCAATGTATAACTATCTGGATCATTGCTCTGTTCTTTAAAGGCATATTATCATAATGTGACTTTAAGGAATTATCACCTACTTCTTGTGCTTCGTGCCCAATTAAACCCTGCATATTCCGACATGGAATTGCGGCCTTGGGAGTTTATTGGGCTGTTCAATCAAGGAAGTAACCTGGTGTTCAATAGAGGAGAATAACAACCTCATAAAGTCTATCAATTGCATGGAGAGGCTGTTGATAGAAAAATCATAGTAGTGAATGTGTCAGGGGTGATGAGACAGACTACAGAGGAAGGTCTCCGAGGAGTTCAGACTGATCGTCAGGCGGATCCACCGTCAAGATTTAGCGCCGACGCCTGTTGAGCTCGACGCGTCTATAATAGCAGGGTATGTTTAATTGGGTCCTGTGAGGGTTGACCTGATCACAAGGGGATTCTAATCCCTTCTATTATCTCTTCCGAACAGTCGTCTGCCTGTAATCCTTTATGTCACCGAGGCGTTACAAGTCCCGGCACACCATCCTTTCAATGCCAATACTTGACGGACAAATCGATAACCCTTTGAACGGTTCCTTGCACTGATCAGCAACAGATCAGAACATATTTGGAGATGAAATGGTTTTAGTCACTTTCGTATAATTAGATGTTTATAATTGTCTTAGTTGCTAAAGCATAAGCGCCCTCCTTCATGATGCATGCACTTGGCGTTGTTCCTAAACTTGCATGAAAGTACAACAGAACAATGGGTATATTGCTGTGACGTTCCTCATTCGATTCTCTGCGAACACAAGCGGTCTATTTTGAATCCAAAATGTTTTAATTTCGAAGCTTGTTTGGAAGATTCAGGTAACAAATTTAATGATAATAGCTAGGATATCATGAAATTACCAATAATTTAATCAGTGCTTCATTACATGTATCAGTCATAATGGCAGATGACATATCTAAATGAACCTTACAAGTATGCTGTTGGTATTTGACAGAGCTTCTAGTAATATGGTGATCTCCGAGCAAAAACGTGTTTCCTTTTGAAGGTAGACATTTAACATTAGGCTATCCCTGGGGAAGTGCATTCGAATTGTCGATCTGGAGTGCAAATAGTGCGGAAGAAATAGCTCCCACCGCGACATAATGTCTTTTGGTAAAGCAGCTAGTTTTAACCCTAAAATACCGCGTGTAAAATGTTTGTATTAAATCGAAAGCCACCGATTTATTTAAGGCTTACACACATCCGATACTTCATTCAGTCAGTCAGTGTCATTTTAAATCCATTTCGCCGATTAGACGATTCTCGTTTAAGTCTGTAATTAAAAGTAAACATAAAGCCTCATTAGTTTCCTTTACGCTTCTCAGATACAATTAAATTGAAGAATTACCCCTGTTCTCAGAAAGAATATGTACATCAATCCATCGATCAGTCAAAATGAATGCACGAACGAGTGAATGAATGAATCAGTCAGCCAGGCAGTCAATCTAGTATTTTATATAAAACAACATCTCTTTAAAGTTCTTCGATTTAAAGTAGACACAAAACCGTATTGGATTTCTTTACTAGCTATAATATAAGCTGTGTCTTTTTGGGTCCAGGCTTCCCTGACTCCTGAACTTTGGACAATATAGTTTGGGCTCTTTATTGCGTGAGGTGACCTACCGGTAGCTTGATTGTGTTCTATTTCTTCTATATCGTTATTCCAAGTATTCCAAAATAAAAGTCTTTATGACGATGATTGCGAAGGTCCGAAAACCAGATGTGAGAAAACTATATTCTCAATTCAAAATTGCATTTAATCTTTTATATCCTTAATGAACTGAGCACTGATAGGCAATCCGAATGTCATCAACAATGAATGCTCTTACTAAGTTTAAGTAAACGTGAACATTTCTGATTTGTATTGTCAAGATAAATAACATAATAAGTAAGACTTTATGGATTTTCAACTTCTGGGTTTATTCATACCCCAAGGTGCTAGTATCTGCACTG
>JAQQZZ010048895.1:0-10148 GCA_030265115.1 Mopalia vespertina | reverse complement strand
GTCGAGCACGAATCAACACGATGTTTTCAACTTTTCTTAAATCGTGTTCGCAATTTCTTAAATCGTGTATGTGAGATGTGGCCTTAACCGATACCTGTATAAACAGAGTGTGGCCAACCAATAAAATACCAGCATACTTTATCCTATTAAGGTCTTGCTGGACCCCTTGCGCTCTAAATGAACCAATTATTTTTTATCGCTTGGATTAAAAGTTAGGTATTCAAACTCTAGGTTGGTGGAAAAAATTCTACTTACAAACAGTTAAATTGGAGCCTATAATTTAGTTTTCCAATGATAATGTATTCAAGTCGCAAAACTTCAATTGCCTTTTTCTAGCACTTCAGTGTAAAGCAGACTCTACATTTTCCAAGGCGTATTTCTAGAAAACTATTCATGTTAGCAACTTTAATTTTGCACAATGCGATCTAGTAAACAGTGCCTCATTTTTTAGAAGTTCGTCCTTCATTTTTTTTAATGTTTTCTGAAAGTTGTATTTTACATTTCTATAACACTATCCAAGGTGGGAAAGACAAAAAACTCCACTAGGATCGTTCTAATCAAAATTAAAAAAAACGACGCACCGTTTACTAGTTAAAGGACTATTCTACTCGGTCAACTAATTTATTGAGTCTTATCTTTATTTCACTTCGAGAAATAAACCATGAAAAATGCAGTCTATTTTTTTGGTTGACATTCACTCATTTTGCAATATTTTTAGAAACAATAATTTGATTTTCACAACATTCACATATATGAATATGAGTGTACGGTATGACAACAGTAGCGGCGATGTTTGGAGTGTACGGAATGACAGCAGTGGCGGTGATGTTTGGAATGTTACGGTATGACAGCAGTGGTGGTGATGTTTGGAGTGTTACGGAATGACAGCAGTGGCGGTGATGTTTGGAATGTTACGGTATGACAGCGGTGGCGGTAATGTTTGGAGTTTTACGGAATGACAGCAGTGGCGGTGGCTACGACTAGGCATCTTAAAATTGACCAACATAAAACAAGGCGCCCATCGTAGTACAAAGGAAAAAAACTGGTTCCTCAAAAATCCAAAACAACATCTCTTATTGGTGTAGCAAATTAGAAATTGTTGCTAACAGTTGTGAGAAATTTGCTCATGGGGGTGTTTTAACAGCATTTTTCAACGCATGTTAGTGGCGTCAATAGTTTCTTGTCGCTTGTTCATCACTATGTCCAATATGGCAAGACGGAGAATTAAGTTTGCACCAATATCGTTAAAGGGTAATTAACATGCATTCCACTCTTCTTCAGCCCATCAAATATTAATATTGGTTGCTTAAGCTATCCGCTTTCAACACTATGAAAATGTGTTAACAAAAATATTAACCTCCCTTGTATTTTAATCCTAACCTATCGGATCTCAAGGCCCGAAGACACTCTACACTGTTAATTTACAGAAAAAAAGTGCTGCAAAATTCGCGAACAGTACTTTTCACTCTAAAATCACGAACATATTGTTGATATGCCTGATACTCACTCCAAAGACTATGTAAAAAAAAAAAAAAACACATTCATGGCCCATCTCCCAAAGTGATCTTAGCTTACACAAGAGGTAAAAACAAATACGACCAGTACTGAAGATGACAGTTACGTTCAACGCAAGCGAAGACCGCTTTGAGAAACGAGCCCCTGTCTTATTCCTCGGGTAAATATGTGCAATTCGAGTCATTCATTGGAGCGGAAACCAACAGGCTATACAATTCAACCCAATACAATACAAAACAAGACAATACAATAAGTACATCTTTTCTATGAATTAAGCGACACACTCCAGCCGAAACGCATGGAGTGATTCCTGTGTAGAAATGTAGATGACACAGAGCCAGTGAGAAACTTTAGTCTTTGAGGGGTTATTTTGTGTGTTTAATGTTAAATGGTTTGTGCCATTCAACAATTCAATGTACTTTCTTTTTGTCAGTGGAACGTTCTTCTTACATCAGTAGCGTCAGTTTTGATTTATTTAAAGATTTTAAGCTAACATGAGCTGAGGTGGAAGGGTGGAGGGGGGATTGTGTCTTTAAACTGAACATTTTTCTTATACAAAGCGATTACAACTGACCGTAGCCAATCAATCAATCAATCACTTAAACAATCAATCAATCAATCAATAAATCAATCAATCAATCAATCAATCAATCAATCAACCAATCAATCAATCAATCAATCAATTATTTGGGTCTTTTTCGAGTTGAAGTTGGACTCAATCTTGAACACCAAATTGGACTGAGGAACTTACAAACTAGCACCATGATCCGTTTCTGTTCAGTTGGATCAGGCTTGACCTAATCTATCTTTAGCGTTGATTTGTTGTTTCGCCAGAAATATTGACAAATTAGAAAACAGTACACTGTTGAGACAAAACATAGTTCAGAAATATAGGAATGTAATTTCAGTTAATTTGAAAATACAGATTCAATGTTTAAACAGTGCAAATATATACCAAACTTGCTTGGCATCCTTGCGCCATATGTTTCGGAACACAATAGTTTTACCCGCATTCGTCACTAGAAATCACGTCGCATGATACAGATGACGGGATTTGGACCATTCATGTTGTCTGTCAGCCAAGAAGTGAGCACGGAGGCACGTCAGCAGTTTGCATCGGTGCGGCCTTGGGTGCATTTGAATACCAAACACTTGTACAACTAGTGTCTCATCAGCATATTTACTCGGCCATATCAGAACACAGACAGGTGGAATAGAAATATGTTCATAGCGTATGATCAGTGAAACCGAACCTTCTTGTTGTTAAAGGCCAGGATGGACTGATTTTCTTGCTGAAGGGCAGGAGTAACCTGGCGGTAATGGACAAGAGGCCTGAGTACAGACCTCGCCGTTTGAGTCACAATCCTGTTACACGTATGCCCATTGAAACATCGCCAGGGAGTATCCTGTCAGGGTGGGCTACACACATACAATGATTAAATGATTTATTTTGCACAAAACATTAAAGTTAGTAGCGGATTATAATTAAGTTTTGTGTCGTCTACGAATCATCTGGGATGGACGTTTTACGAATGTAAATTTAGTACACCCTACTAGGTCACTAAAGATTCCAGCTTCAAACGTTGTCTCCAGTAATTTGCTGACAGGGACAGTATCCAATTGTGCAAGTCCACAAACCTCTGGGGAAATTAGTATCTAATTTTGGCCCGTCACATTTCCTCTTATCACAAAGTCTGGCTACATCAGGCTTACGTCCTCCTCCGCAGCGTCCAGCAAATGTCGACCACCTAAACCACTCGGCCAACCGACCAGTGTTTACTGCTGGCGATTCGGTGCCTTACTCTGAGGGTCTAAAATATACAAAATCGTTCAATGAATCCAGCTATAGCAGTTCAAATACGATTTGCTTCTGTCCACACTTTTAGATGGTATAAACGATGGTTTGGAAGTGCTGCGCGTGGCGATTGATGGCTTGGTGCTTGGTTTAAGACGGCGGTGTTCTTCCAAAGAGCAACACAACCAGAATGTGAAGTGTTATATACAAATGCTCAGTTGGAAAATGAATATTCTTCCATAGCGGACACATTAATATACTTCAATTACACGGCCCTTTGTCAGACGGCCTTGAGTTTCTTCTTTATACACCATGATCGATTTCGTCTGTCGACCATCAGGTGTGAAGTGGACAATCCGTCGTCATAGGCCTATAAGTGAAGTCACCATTTCTTACAAAAACACAAATTCAAGGAGGTGTGATTGAGTTAATCACCGGACCAATTCCACTTGTCAAGTTTGTTTCTCATATCCAAGGTTACATTACATGCTAGGGCCCGCGGCCGTGGTTTAGTGGTTAGCGAGTGCGCTTTCTGTGCCTACTTCGATGTACCGTTCACAGGATCGAGTCCGTCTGTCGACCCTCAGGTATATGAGTGAGTCATGAGATGTGGCTCCGGCAATCGCGGGGGGTGGTTTTTACGAGGTTTCCTCCCGGTTTTCCACCGTAATAAGACAAGGAGTAGTGTGTGAAATGGACAGTCCGTCGTCATATAAGTGAAATACCCTTGAGTACGCCGTTAAACCCCAATCAAACAAACAAACAATCTTAATGGTAAGCCCCCTCTACCAGTTATCCTCAAGCATGTATTGAGTTTAGTTAATATGCCTTTTATGTTCCTAATATAAACAAAAACTAGCTTATTCAGACATGCCTGCAATCAGCAGTATACTTGTTCAGGAATTAAACAATAGACGATTAATTTAACTAATGACTGTATGATGCCTGCTGTGCCAAACTAGACGCATGCCCTGTCCTAGTATTACAGAAGCAGGACCACCGTAAAAACCTTACCGCTTAACACAAGGTTTTCAAGTTTTGTAAACACATAAGTTTGACACTAAACTACATTCTTATTTAAAATAGTCATTCCAAAAAAAAATTCGGTTTGTCTGTATGTCCATCTATAAACAGGGCGTGAACAAGATATAAACAATAGGCCTACCCCTCAACACAGGGTTTTCGAATTTTGGAATCACCTTGGTCTTACACTAAACTACATTCCTATGTAGAATGGGGCCATTCCAATCACATTTCTGCTTTTCAATGGCAACAAAATGATACAAGTAATAATAATAGTATTACAGACGACATGAACACAGTACACACCATACCCGTTAATGCAGGGTTTTCAAATTTTAGAAATATGGAAAAAAAATGTTTCAAAAATGGAAAAAAACAAAACATCTTTATATGTTTGGTTCATCAAGATACACTATTGTATAGTAATATTGAGAAGAAGGGGCACATTTTGGAAATACGCATGCAGGTGAAAACCAAAAAGAAAATGAGATAAACCCACCGATCGAGGCTATAAGTTGTTTAAATGTACGAGGAAATGTGACATGCTTCCAGAGAAGTTTGTTTATCAATGAGTGTTATGAACTGGGACATTGTAATTTCATGTTAAAAAGTGTTTTCTGTATTTCTATTCCTATTAAGAATAATATGAAAGGAATATGTCCTTTAAAAATCCTATCAAGCACAATAAAGTTAGAAGCCGCACATGGAATATATCGTGTTGAGTCTTTGACCTTTAATGTTGACGTGGATCTTTGACCTAGCCAAGAATTTTTTGCACGTGACACATTGTTAAATGAGCCATTTTCAAAAAATCCTGCAAAAAACGGAAAGGACGCTTATGAAAAAAAAAAGTTTGTTACCCCCAATAAAACAGAAATTATAGTGGAAGCTTTTATAAAACACTGTCTTGCAGCAGCAAAATTAGAACATTACTCGATTTAAATATAATAAAATTTCTAAATTTCATTGTTTGTCTTTACCCATTTTATAACCATCAAGTACCATCTAGCTTTTTAACGCAGAATGGGAACTTTGGGATAAACCCGCACCATTACTGTCTTATCAGGAAGTGACAAGGTGCTCTCCCTTTACAATAAGCCAAAGATGCATAAAAAAATTGAAAATGGGTTATGTAGGTCAACATAAAATTAAACAATTTTATTCATTTAAAAGTGATTAAACTTGTTAGTATCTTTATAATTTGTTTGTTTGTTTGATTTGGGTGACTGGTATCTTTAAAAAGGGAATTGGATATTGATGTACAGCTGAATGACATCAAAGCATAGTCCCGGTGTATTTATACAGCTGTAATTTGTCCTGTTACGACCGCACAATTTACGCCGGATATCACTACATTTAGGCATTCAAAATGGTAATAGGTTTCTGACCAAGCGGGCTGTACGTAAGGCATGGAGGTAAGCCCGCTTCCAGTTTTAATCAAATGCTCTAAGGTATCACCGAGCCATCTTTTCGCTGATTATGCTGTTTTTCGGGATTTTTATTCAAAGACGTTTACATCATACATTCGCAGGAACTTAATTCACGTTCAAATGTGGAAATGAAATACTCCAAAATTTACCAAATCACAAGCTCGAAAAATCCAAGGAAATTAAACATTAAAAATTAAAAAAACATATTTCCTGACCTCCTGGTTGAAGTCAAGCAGAGAAAAATCATGCAAGTCTTCATTTGATTAAAACCGGAAGCGGGCTTACCTCCATGCCTTACGTACAGCCTTCTTGGTCATAAACCTAGTACCATTTTGAATGTCTAAATGTAGTGATATCCGCTGAAACGGCGTAAATTATGCGGTCGTATCAAGACAAATTACAGCTGTATAAATACACCGGGAAGTCATATGCTTTGCTGTCATTCAGCTGTACAGTAATCCAATTCCCCTTTTAAAGATACCAGCCACCAAAATCAAACAAACAAACAAAGTATAAAGATACTAACAAGTTTTATCTTTTTTAAATAAATAAAATTGTTCAATTTTATGTTGACCTACATAACACATTTTCAAATTTGTATGTATATGTGACTTATTGTTAAAGTAGAGCCCTTCGTCACTTCCTGGTAAGACAGTAATGGTGCGGGTTTATCCCAAAGTTCCCAGTCTGCGTTAAAAAGCTAGATGGTACTTGATGATTACAAAATGTCAAGTCTTCTATACTACCATTAACAATGGGTGTCTTGGGTCAGCGGTTTTAAAAAGTGTTGATGGATTGAATTAATTCTATGCATTACGGTAACGCAGTGCAGACGGCGTAAATGAAAGAGACTGATGTAAATGTATGTTTTGCAATGACTTTGACGTTGAAAATGAACCAATGCGCAAATATTTCAAACAAAAGCGACTACTGGAGTCATAAGCGCAAACACAACAATCCCTCAGATATGCATAAGCAGCAATACAAAGATAACACACATTTCCCGAGCGTAGATTAAGAGCGAGTGGCTGAGTGGTCCTGGTTGCCGGCATTTACTACTGGCGATTCGGTGCCTGACTCTGAGGGTCGTGGGAATTAATTCACCTTATCCACACTTTTTAAAACCGCTGACCCAAGACACCCACTGTCGATGGTAGTATATTACACTTGCATCATCTTTCTCTGCTTGACTTTCCGGAAGTCAGGAACTATGTTTTTTTTTAATTCTTACTTTCTTGGATTTATCAAGCTTGTGATTCGGCAAATCTTGGACTATTTCATTTCCACACTTGATTGTGAATTTAATTCTGGCGAATGTAAGGTGTAAACTTTATTTAATAAAAATCCCGAAAAACGGGGGATAATCAGCGAAAAGATGGCTCGGTGATACCTTAGAGCTAGGATCTCCGCATAAAATCTCGAGGTAGGTCCGCGAATAACGTTTAGAATGCTGCCAATCGTCACAACCGGGAATGCGAGACCAACCATGGAGCTATAATGAGAGCTCTCTTTTATGATGGTCGAGAAGGGCCAAACTGTCTCTCTGTGCTTTACAAACTCCACGAAGCGAAGTTGCGAAGCTGCGATGGTAAGTTGCGATGCGATGAAGCTAAGTTGCGATGCGATGGAGCGAAGTTGCGATGCAAAGCGCGAAGTTGCGATGCCAATTTGCGACGCGAAGTGCGAAGTTGGGATGCGAAGCGCGAAGTTGCGATGCAAAACGCGAAGTTGCGATGCGACGTTGGATTTAATGTGATTGGTAGGTATTGCCAAACAGGCTTATTCAATAAGTTAAATAAGGATATATAAGAGAATAATACAAAATAAATATATATTATAGTTGTCAATAGAGTGCTTGGTGTGGCTGTTGATACCAGTGTTTGTAGCAATTGTTTTGCTTATAAATTCAATTTGTGACATCCAATTCAGCTTTTCGTATATTAATATTCCGAGAAATTTAAATTATTTAACTCTTTCAACTTCATTATACACATAATATATGGTAAAGGCAACAAATTTAAAGAAAACCGATTGTTTATACAATGTTAATTCTTCGGAGGGGGATTTTTACTGCCTATTTTGAACAGCAAACTGTGAGCTACGAACTGTAGACTGCTTTCTTTCAATTGCATATACACCGACTCGCGGACTACGAACAGCGGACTGCATACTTTAACTGCAAAATGCGATCTGGTAACTGCGAGCAGCGGTCTACGACTAGCCATAGATAGAGATTACCAGAGGTCTCTATGGACTTACGCTACGTTTGTTGCTGAAATTGTGGTTTTTGAGTCGCTTCCTGTGATGGATTTCACGGCCCGTCAATCACATAGTTATTTTTTTTTTAAAGTTATTTCTCTTTTTACCATAATTCGTTTTTAAGTTAATTTTTAGAGAAAAAATACTACATAAGAATATATTTCTGTTATGATGCCCCTTTATTGCCTTATTCGCAATATGTGATTATTCGAATTAATCTAAATACCCAGGGTTGCAGTGTGACGTGGATCAATTAAATCTAATCAAGTAACACAAAATATTCTCGATGCATTGAATGAAGTTTTACTTAGTCAAGGGAATTATTAACTAATATAATACAACATATAATATAATAAACAAATAATACTTACAGATCTTTTAGAGACGACAGACGACTATAATTAGTGTTAAACTCTAGAACTTACTTTTACTCCATATACTTATTCGTTTTCTTAAATTCTATAGTCTGTTCTTTCTTCCTTTGTTCAATTATTCATCCAATTCGATCCTTTCCCTAGTGTTTACTTTCCGTTCCCCTTCCTTGACTTTCAACTCTCTTAGACTGCTCTAGACTCTACTCCCTTCTGTTCTCCGTTAGACTCCTCTCTCCTCTACTAACTTCCGTAAACACGTTTCGATCCCCCTCCCTTAACAAAGCTAATCTCAATGGTCAATTCTAATTGGTTACCTATGCTAGGCGTTACTTAAAACTCCAAGAATCGCCTGCTCTCTCATTGGTCACTCAAATTCTAAACATTTAAATAAACACATCATAACATTTCTAATAATTACAATATATAAATAAAAGTCTTATAAGAACAATAGAATTGTATTAAAATTCAAAATAAAAAAATAAAAGATCATCACAACTTTGCATCGCAACTTCTCGCTTCGCATCGCAACTTTGCATCGCAACCTCGCGCTTCCCATCGGAACTTCGCTTCTTCGCATCGCAACTTCACATCGCAACTTCGCACTTCCCATTGGAACTTCGCTTCTTCGCATCGCAACTTCACATCGCAACTTCGCTCCATGGAATCGCAACTTCGCATCGCAACTTCGTTCCATCGCATCGCAACTTCACTTCATCGCATCGCAACTTTGCATCGCAACTTTGCAACTTCGCTTGTTGGAATTTGTAAAGCCCAGAGTGGCAGTTTGGCCGTTCTCGGGCATCATACTCTGTATAGCTCCATCGTTCAACCTGGGATATATAATGGAATTCCATTATATATCCCAGGTTCAACCAAGAACAAGAACGACAGAGTACAAGGTGTTAGGGTATAAGTGAATTTTTATATTATCCACGTGATGTGAATGTAAATGAATTCAATCTATGTTTAATATGTAATAAAAAAAACTATTTAAAAAAGTATTATTAACTACGGTTAGTCAACATACAGTGTAAAATGATTATTTGTATATTTGTACCTTGACTTCTTGCACAGCTATGTCGTGACCAAGGCGCATGTTCTCTGTCTGAGTTTCGCATGTCCGCGAAAAGAGAAACAGAGTTGACACTGAAAAAAGAAACACAAATAATTGTTACAGAAAAGAAGACACCAGTGGCTCTCTGAAATTATATCAGAATTGACAGTGGCCATTCTCTCTGGTATGTTCTTTTTCTTTTAAGTTTAAATCTTAACACTACCGCACACTGCGCACAGTAGAAACTGTCACTGGGTCAAAACTTATCATTTCCCTTTTTAACAACAACAACATCATACTTATTCATCTGACAAGGCTTTCGGAGTCCCACGCCCTCAATGGCAGCAAGAAGGGTTTGTCAATAATTTGTAGTTGGAGTAGATCCAGGTCTTGTTCCGTTATTTAACTGCAACGTTTATAGACTCCCCAAACCCCGGGGATTCATATATGACTAGATCCAGGTACCGTCATTATATAGCACACGCTGTACTAGCACAATGAATATAGCTTAGTTACGTACCGGTATGGTATGTCCATACCGCTATGCAGACTCGCTATCCTGGCCTGGGCTGGATTCCACCGCCCTCACCCAAACAAATTAACTACTTCGCTTACCCTGTTGAGGCTTGCTTGCTTCAGAGAAGTCGGTATAAGGAATGTATCCCAGTAATTTCAGCTCCTGACTCGACTTGTGGTGG
>JAQQZZ010048873.1:0-10149 GCA_030265115.1 Mopalia vespertina | reverse complement strand
TTTATGGTACACCGTCCTTAATGGGTACAAAATGGAATTTAATCATTATTTAAAACCACTTTTCTTGTATGTTCAACCTATCGACATCCAAACGAGTGTGAAGTTTCTTTTTTGACTGAGTTTATTATGAACACAGGTACATCGTATAAGAAACAGCTGCTCTGTACCCAGCCCCACACCTGTAAACCTTCCCCGTATCGGTAAATTCTCCCCTTACCTTTAAAGGCTCCCCTTAGCTGTAAATTCTCCCTTTACCTGTAACCCCCCCCCCCTTACCTGTAAACTCCCCCCCTTACCTGTAAACTCTCCCCTTACCTGTAAGCACGAGTAACTAATAATAGCAGTCTCCAATCCCCAATGGTATTAGTAGTCTCCACTCCAATAATTTACTTGATTGATTGATTCTGTATTCACTGAATATAAGTATGATTATACAAGCAAAAATAAAGATAGTTCAGCGGGAGTAAAACCCCGAGTGGGTTTGTTCTATCCCAAATTTTACAAAATTATAATTAAATAATGATGAAAACTAGCTTTAAACAACATAAGAAACGTGCAAGTTTGTGAATAAAGTAATACAATAGACAAATTATATAATACAAATGATCTTCCATATTTACATAAAATGTCAGCATAACTTGTTTTAAACTCTAGGCGCTCGAATAAAAGATAATATAAATATGACAGATTGCCCACTTCACACTATTCTTTACCTAGTTACAGTGGAGAACCGGTAGGAAACCTCGTAAAAACCACCCCCAAAACTGCTGGAGCTGCTTCTTGTCACTCACTCATATACCTGATGGTTGACAGAAGGACTCGATCCCGTGAATAGTACATCGAAGTAGCACACGCTAACGACTAAGGTTCGGCCGAGGGCTCTGTATAGAACTTAAAATTAAGGCACAGTAGTATACTAAGGGGTTAACATTATAGTAGACAAATTGTAATCTCTTATTTTAACTTTAAATAACGATTGCGATAAACCAGATTTTAACATAGTGGGTAATAAGTTCCAAATTCTACATCCTTTACCTTTACGGAATAGTTAGACATTTTTGAAACAGTACGGACGAAGTAAATTATACCCAGTTTGACGAGTATTATATTCATGAACTGAGGATAAGTTTGTGAAATAACATAGAAATTCTCTTGAAAGAATAGGATTGTTATAAAAATAGCTATGTATGAAACTTAACATTAGGAAACCATTTAGAACAGTAAAGGGCAAGATATTCTTTGCCTTAAATATTGGAGAAGTATGCATGTATTTTCTGCCAAGAACTAATATACGAACTATACATTTTTGTAATAATACAATTGGTTTGAGGTGGGTCGGATACGTGTTTCGCCATAATAAATTACCGTAGGTTATATAAGAATAAAACAATGAATAGTACTAGTATAAAGAAATGCGTGAAGATTTAGAAAAACATAGTTTTATACTGTTTATCATCCTTATATTTCTGGAGAGTTTTGAACGAAGGTTACTTATATTGGTTTCTCAGTTAAGCTTCGCATTCAAGTGGATTTCGAGAAATTTGAAATGTTTCTACCGGCTGAATATTTTTTACCTTGGAGCGATATACACGAGTTTTTCGCTTGATAAATATAATAGACTTTGTTTTCTCTAGATTTAAAGTTAGCTTGTTCACCGAAAACCAATCATGTAATTTCTGTAATTCTTGATTCATAGTATTAAGTAAATTGACCGGGTCGGAATCAGACAAATAAATACACGTATCATCAGCAAATAATGTGAAATTTAAGATTGATAAAACCGACGATAAAGTGTTAATATACAATAAAAATAGCAGTGGCCCAAGTTCAGAGCCCTGGGGCACACGACTTTGCACCGGAAGTGACGTTGATAAAGTATTGTTAAACATGTTGATGTCTGTTGGATAGATAACTCTCAAACCATTTGTAATCAATACCTCGTATACCATAATTTTTCAAGTAATATGCGTGATCGACGGTGTCAAATGCCTTGGAGAGATCTAAGAAAACTGACAGGCTATCTAATTTGGAACCCTTAGAAACAATTAAATTTTGATAAAGATTAAGAACAGCCAAAGTTATAGAATGGCCGGGTCGGAAGCCAATACTGACTAGATGCGAGTATAGCTTGATCTTCTAAGATAGTAAACAATCTTTTTGAGACGATTTCTTCTAGAACTTTATTTATAGCAGGTATAGGGCTGAAATTGGACGATAATTTGAAATTTCATTTTTATCGCCATTTTTAAATATTTGTGTTATTTTAGCTATCTTTAAACTATTTAGGACTACTCTAAGTCGAAAAGATATATTGAAAATTTCTGAAAGTGGAACCGAAATAAAGGGTATAACAAGTACGTAGTGAGGTCAAGGCAACGTCGATCCCGGTAGAACCATTTTTAATGATAAACATGCATCTCTAACTTCAGCTGTTGAACACTAAAACAATTTAAATTCTGTTGGATATGTTTCAGTCAAAAACTTCTGAAAAGTGTTAGTGCTGGGAGGCAAGTTATCTGCTAAAGTTACGTGAATTGAAGAGACATGTTTATTAAATTGGTTAGCTATCTTCACTGGATGAGATGATTCTATGCCATCAACCAATATAGAGCATGGCAGACTAGATCTTTTCGTTCTTCCAGTCAACTCGTTGATTGTCTTTCATGTTTCCTTGGGCCCGCGACCGTGGCTAAGTGGTAGCGTGTGCGCTTACTAATCCTACTCCAATTTACCGTTCACAGGATCGAGTCCATTTGTCGCTCATCAGGTATATGAGTGAGTCACACGATGTGGCTCCGGCAATCGCGGGGGTGGTTTTGACGAGGTTTCCTACCGGTTGTCCACAGTAATGAGACAAGGAACAGTGTGAAGTGGACAATCCGTCTCATATAAGTGAAATACCCTTAAGAACGACGTTAAACCCCAATCAAGCAGACAACCAAATCCAGGTTTCTTTAT
This sequence comes from Mopalia vespertina, assembly GCA_030265115.1. Taxonomy (NCBI): domain Eukaryota; kingdom Metazoa; phylum Mollusca; class Polyplacophora; order Chitonida; family Mopaliidae; genus Mopalia; species Mopalia vespertina. The sequence goes on along the minus strand of JAQQZZ010048873.1, from coordinate 7,191 downwards.
GTTATTTTGTAAATTTTTGTTCGAAATAACTACACTTGGCATGTTTAAAAATGTGATTAAGTTTGTTTTTATATCATTTATAGAGTTGTGTGGTATGGATATTTGCATTAATTAAGTGTTCTCTATAAATCTTTTCTTTTGGTGAATTGAGTTCAACAGGGTAGGAGTAATCCTTGGTTTTTTAATAGAAACTTTATTCTTAAGTGTTGATGGAATAATTGGGAAGCATTCGTCCTAAATCGAAAGAAATTATAGCAGTCTTCAATCCCCAACGATTATAGTTGTCTCAAAATCATTTAAGCAGGTAACGCCAGCCTCTAGAGGATCATAGCGCTTATAGAGACTCGATATGACCAAGGCAGTATCCAGTCTGCACAATGTTAGAGCAATAGTCAGTCCCGAATACTTGAAACCGTTTAAACTTTTAGCAGTCGCGCAATGAGTATAGCAGTCGCGCAGGGGTCACCGCAGTCGCGCAAGGGTCACAGGAGTCGCACAATGATTATATCAGTCTCATAGTGATCTAGCATTTAAATTAACATTCATTTTACAAAAGAAAAAACCCACTAAACATTGAATGGTTTTCTAAGTGTTGGAGTACATCGCTGTCATATATGTGAAACACCATTTATGAATCCATTAAGCACAGATCAATCAATCAACCAAATGATCGATATAAGATGCCCTTGACGGTTATATGCGTCTAAGAGCAGCACATGATCATCAGGCGATATCGATCTACATAAAACAATAATTTGTAAAATTGTCCATGATGAAACATACAAGAAAGAGAACAAGTCTCATCATTCAATTATTCATCGAGAAGCAGCCTAATAAAGGTTGAGCTTCAATTATTCAACAGCTCAACCGCTCTAGTCTTTAACATTCTAAATGGTGGCTTGTGTTACAATATTAACACTAAATATTAGCTGGATAGAGTGACTTAAACGCAATTATAGATTCTACCAAACTAATCGCAGTCCTTACAATGTTTTCATATTAAGATGTGTTTATAATTATGTCTCCAAAGAGGTTTTCTGCTGACAAATCAAATGTTAGCTGCAATAAGGAAAATATAGCGTGATATAGCAAACAACCCGTAGACTTCATTAAATCAGGTTCCGAATGGTACTGTTTTAATGGCCATAATATTTAAGCGGTTTTGTGGAAAATTGAAATTCACTTACATCGCTTTATTGCTCTCACTTATTATTTCGTTTGTAAAGAGACCAACTTGTCATGTCAATTAACAATAAACACGTTGTGGACTGTCGACATATATCACTACATTACCCGAAACGTGGCATCAATATTATTTTTAAAAAACAACTGCAAATAACTCGTAGAGTTTGGCAACCAAGCTTTCGGAAACATTTTATTCCATTTTTAAGATATGTGGAAGTAGTCTTTGTTTTGTTTGAAATTGTGGTTTTAGGGCCGCTTCGTGGTATAGAGAATAACATATTTAATTTTTAAAAAATGTCATAAGAATCAATTATTAATGATAAAATATATAAATCTAATGTCTTATAAGAATATTATTTAAACTTAAAAGAAAAATATAATCTATTTACATTATATGTTATTTGCAGTGTATCTCTATGTTTAATTGTATTTGAATTGTATTTTGGCATTTTGTAGTTGTATTTTTTTAGATTCCTTGTCTCGTCCCTGTCCTCTGCATACAGAGCCGCCCAGAAAAGAAAACGGCTGATTCCTCGGGATAAAGAATATGTCATTATGTTTACTTGTTATTCTCTATCCATAGAACAGTTGCAGTTCTATAGAATCTGTATCGGAATCATTATAAATCTGTCTGCCGCTGGGCTATTAGTGAGTATATGGGGCAGCCTGCAGGTCTCCAGACTGTAGTTGCGTTTTTGGTGTTTCACGCAGAGTTCAAGGAATCACCTGTTTATATAAAATCGTCTTCTCTGTATAGTGTTATAGTCATGGGTGCAACCGGTTTGAAGTTTTCCTCTGGAGTATGTAAGTCTGTAGTATGTTACCGTTGAGCATTTGTAAAGATATACATGTGTGATTTTGTTTACTTTTATATTTATACTTTTATATTTATCTTGTTAACGTTTTAAAAATGAAAAGTAGGATTCCTTTCCACTCAAAGACAGCGAGACATACGGCTCACAAAGAACATGGTATCTCCGCTGCCACGCTTCCTATTATGTTTACATTTGTTTCATCGAGCATTTCATCCTACCTTGTTTATGATTTGGTTGGGGTTTTTTTTAATGTCTTTTGTGTAAATGTCATATAGGTTGATCTGTATGCGTCATCTTCTGGGCTAGTGTGACACACGGCCTACCCAGAACATGGTATCTCCAGTGCCACACCACCGTTTCGGGATGAGATTGATGCCTAGATTTTAAATTGTATAATATGTTATATTATATTGTAATATTCGTTGGCCTTCAAATAATCGATGATAAATTGGATTTAGGATAGCAGGTAGTGTTAGTGGAATATTCAATTGATTTAAATCGTGTTCAAGTATACTTCTATCGTTTGTATATTTATGGCACTTAAATATATGAGCTGTTGTGTCTTCCTCTTCGTTACAGACCGATGATGTGTGTATTTGATGAGTTTTGCTTCATTTGATTTTAATCCAATTTTACCAAGGCGTAAACGAGTTATTATGATATCATCTCATTTATAAGTTAACTGAAATGGGCGGTTATTTATTGTTTTCCCTCCTAAAATGTGATATAACCGGACGCTCGTGATATTCCTTAAGCATATCTAAGTCCTGCTGCTTCCTGGGGACAGAGAGCGTGTCATAATGTTTGCTGGTTATTCTCTATCTCTTTGACGGTTGCCGTTCAATGGAAGCTGCATCGGAGCCAGTAGAAATCTATGCCTGTAACAGTGCTCTTAGTGAGCATAGCGGCAGCCTGCAGGTCTTCAGACTGTAGTTGCGTTTGATGTCTCACGTAGAGTTCAATGTGTCGCATATTTATTTAGCATGGTATGAAACTGTTTGATGTTGTTCTAGTCTTTATGGGTACAACAAGTTCTGTCTCTTATTTTCTTCTGGGATGTGTTTGTGTTAATCTTGGCAATCTGTAAATAGATATATAACATAATAAAAACAAAAAGTTAAAAACAATAAGTTATAAAAACATTATAGGTAAAACAATTATTAAAAGCATATGAGTAAATAAATAAATAAAATCAGTACAATATATTTAATCCCACCTTGTAACAATAGCATTATGCAAGTATTTCATACAGCCACACAGACCATTGTATCTCCGCCTCCATATTGCCTATCGTTTATCAATATCAATATTGTTTTCATTGTTTAAGACTCATACGTGGGTTGAATTAAATAAATGAAACACAAATTCCTTAGCTACTCCTCGTTATCATTTACTTATACGAACTGTCGGCCCACATGCCGGGGCTTTTCTCAAGTGAATGGAGTCATAAAATTCAAAAATACTTATACAATTATTAACATGATTTTAACCAATCAGAATTATTATAACATAATGACGTTCAGAATATGTTATGATGCAAGACAACATGATGTGACCATAGAAACATAAATCAACAAAGACTCGCATAGGACATGACGTCATATTAATATTGTGAAATTAATTTATTTTTCTGCTGACTTACTTACGTTACTATTTGGGAAATGGAAAAAAGATGGTAGTGTTAAAGGAAACAAGTAGTTGGCTTCCAATAAGTCACATTTTTAAAAAATACATTAGCTCCATTCGCCTTATAAAAGGCAAGGAAATGGAACATATCTGCCTTTGAGATGTCTTTCATTAAAAAATAAAATAAAATTTAAACAATGAAAAGAAAATAAGATAAGAAAAAATTTCGCATATTTATTTTTGTATATTTCAAGTGTCGGTCACCGGTCTCAGTGCCATTTTGTATAGCTTGCAGGCTCGTTTTACCTGCCATCTTTCATTCTAATGCTTCTAATGCTTTTTTCTTGGTTGTTGTTTATGTATATGGGGATCTAGTTCGATAAGTCAGCTGAAACGACTGGAAACTGTTAAAAAATAGCAATGCGGCTTTTTCTGGACTGTTACATATCCCTAAAGGCTCCGAGTTTTTGTATGAATCGTTTAATTTTAGATTAAAATATGTCACTTTTTAATTTGTATATAAATTTGTCTTAATATCCTTTATTCTGCTTATATCTCCATTTTTTTCTAATAGATACAAACCCCTTCGTCATCTTGGATCAAGACATAGAGACACGCTTGTTGTCCTACGTTTTAAAACTAATCTTTTAGAATTATAGAGGGGCTCTACTTTTTAACGAACATACAGACTTTACCAAACATATCGTCTTTTAAATTTGCATGAAGACGGTTTTACTATCACCAATTTTTAAACTCTTAGATAGTAAAACTGTCTTCATGCACATTTAAAAGACGATATGTTTGGTAAAAAGAATTTAAAAAAGACATATATATACATATAATCATCGACAGTATAAAATCACCAATTTTTAAACTCTTAGATATTATACTGTCGATGATTATATGTATATATATGTCTTTTTTAAATTCTTTTTTGTTGTTTGTAACACTTTTATATCCCTTGACTTCCATGAAAATAGGCTTGTCCTATGGAATAATCGAGTTTAAATTTAAATTATTGGAATTTGAATAAATACCTCTGGAAGATAAGCATTTAGACCGGAAGGTCACGCATGCATTTCTATCAAATTCAGCTCTTATTTATTTCCCCACAACTAGCACTGTAGTCGAACTTGCTGATCATGTCGCGATGGACAGTTAGGTTTATAATAAAAGCTAATATAGCCTTCCATTATCCGGAGAGTAGTCATGTTGCCTTTACTTGACACTCGAGGAGCACTATCGTTTCAATATAACAAAACCTTGCACTTTCTGTGGTTGTGTTAGTGTCGCTATTCACTGATAGAGTTCACAGCTGTCGAAAAAGGGAACAAGCATGTGCTCGGCACAATGTACAACAATCAATAATTGCATTATCATGCTAAATTGTTACTATATATATATTTGGAAGTTTATTTATTGAGAAAACTTTTATATTTCATATCGTATATACCGATATTGTAATTATAGATTGTTTGTTTGTTTGAATGGTGTTTAATGCCATTCTTAAGGGTATTCCCATTATGTGAGGGTGTTCCAGCCCAATGAATGAAGGAAATAACCATCAACACTACTGGCAAAAATAAAGACAAGACAGGACAATCACAGGACCCAATACAAAAAAACACCACAAACGGCTTCATATTGCTTCTCATCTTAGCACGATGCCTTAAACTGGAAATCCCCTGTCCATCCGCCCGCAACTAATAGAGAAAAAGTATAAGCTAACAAAAAGCATCGTCAGGCACTCAGCAGGACTGAAAGGCCGTGGTTTTGGATTCTCTCCGGGATTAATCTTCCTGCTTACCGTACACCAAAACCTCATTTTGGTTGCGATCAGATGAAAGTTACTAAATGTTTTGTATCGAAATCCACGACTTCCTTGAACAGCTCTATCCCATATCTCCATATATCTGGCAATTGGTATTCTTCGACGTTATAACAATTAACTTATAAGACATTAAAATAAATGCACCGTTGACAGCCTCGATGACCTTGTCTTCGGTCAATAATATCGTAAATCATCAGGTTTGCCCATAATCTAATTCTCTCTAAGTGTGCTAACGACCATGTTTAATGACTAAGCCAAATCATACAGTCACACAGTATGCAAAGGTAATGATTTATAATATAGCTGTTAACAGTCTTCGGTCATTCACTGTTCCATATAACACACCCTAACCATTTCCGAACATACGCAAGTCAAATTCATTCTTATAGTTTAACATATCCACAATGTTTGGGAATTCAATATCATTTTGAATAAACTTATTCTTAAGGATTAAAGTACAATTGCCCTACCTCGTGCTCTCTTTTTGACAGCTACAAACTTTAATCCTTTGTTGTTTTATAATATAACCAACCTTACATTAGGATTGCTAGTCAAAACCGTTTGCCGAAAGGACTGAAACTACTCTTGCGTAGCTTGCAAGAAGAACACAAATTGACGTGGAGGAATAATCAATATAAACTTACTGGACGACGTTGTGGTGAATGAAGAGCTACGAGCATGAGAGATCAAGCTTAAACAAAGTATTGCCAATTTCAATCCAACTAAATAGCATCAAAAAACCAATTCCGCCAATAGTCCTTAACGTTAATCCATCGGCTCGAATATTTTATGTTAAATCGAATGCGTTAAATATTTCTTGAAACAGAGAAATACACACAAAGTAGCACTGACAATGAACCGTAGGGTCATTATGTAAATAGGCTATAATCCCCCGTCTCATTGTTTCAGACTGTGTCGACGAAGTAGGACAGCTCATTGTGATATAACATCTCGAAAAAAGCGCTCGAAGCCACCTTGTCATCTATGTCAGAGATAACATATCAAATTGTCCTCGATGCCAGAGATGTCATATCACCTATTACCCCCAAAATGAGTACATTTTATTGTAATACAGAAAAGCAATATTTGTTTTATATGTCCACGTGTGTGACACATCTTTCTCACGTTCTGATTTGGGACTTTTTGATCATTGATACTATTCAACCAATGAAACGTTACAGCTTACACGGACTACTTTATTTTACAACTTACACGTGTCGTCTCCACAATTCGAAAAAAACATGGCTGACCTGCAGATTGTCGATCCCATTTCATATCAGCTTCCTGATGAGCCTGTGGCACCCATCCAGATAAGTAGACGCGACCAACGGCGACTTGAAAAGTTTGAACAAATGGCCTTTGGGTTAGGAGAAGCAGGATTCCAGCGATGACAAACTTTTGACAAAACACAAGGGAACCGATTTTAGTTTTATCAAATGAGGCCTTCATTAAAAATTGGGCGTGTTTAATACCCCAAGCGAGTACAAAGGTTTGTTTTAGTTTTCTTTATTTGTTGATTTTAAGGAAGTATGATTAAGCTGATGTCCCATCTTTAACATCACATCACATCACATCACACCTAACCTAGTACGGTTTAAATGTAAAATTATCCTGTAACTTATATTTCTTCTAAATTGGAGGTATATATATAATATATACTCAGTCAAAAAAGAAACTTTACACTCGTTTGGATGTCGATAAGTTGAACATACAAGAAAAGTGGTTTTAAATAAT
>JAQQZZ010048862.1:0-10149 GCA_030265115.1 Mopalia vespertina | reverse complement strand
GCTACATACCAAGTTTGAAGTTAATCGGTGAATTTGTTTTCAAGCTAGCGTGTTCACAAACATTTGTGACGGACGGATGGACGGAAGGATGGACGGACGCCGGGTAGCATTTCCCCCCCCTACTATAGTAGTGGTGGAAAAAAAATTAAATAAAAATAACCTAGAAAAAAGGAGGGGAAAAAAAAGAAGGAAAAAAAAGAGAAGATTCCTGTGTGCTTGTTACCGTCCCACGGAAGTCCTAAATGATACTCAATATATACAAAATACTTCAAGTTCCTTTGAAAAGAAGAAGAGCATTTTTGTTCTCAAACATTTCTTACACAACTGTATTTTTCATTGAGACAATGACAAAACAAGCAGATTAACTTAAATTGTTTGAACAGAAGTAGCTCTAGCTAATGTGATTGATTTGCTTCACAGCTGATAAAACAAACCAAAGCATATTTTTATTTTATTTTATAAAACACAGCTATTTTTCATACAAACCAAAGCTAAATTAGAAGGAAACGGTTAGGTCAACAATTATATACATGTACTATATCAGACAACTTTGTTTGATGTAAAAAAAGGTCTAAGCAACAAAGCATTGTTTCATAATTTTTTTAAGTGAAACAACAACAACCCTGGAGTTTTGTCTTTTACATAAAAGATTGTATTGAATTTCAATAAAATTTTGAATTATCATTATCATACATAGTTCACATAGTTATTAACATTTCAAGGGGCAGATTGCAATAGAAATATTTGCAAATATGTGTTTATTAGGCAACGTTTTGTACCTGTTTTTCTTTCATGGCAGCATCGTAAACAGCCTGCACCACGTCCAACTCTCTTTGTTTATCATCTAGTTGACCCTGAGCACCTTTTAGTTCTGCTGCAGCCACATCCAGCTTAGCTTCTTGTAAAGTCAAGTTTGCCTAAAACAGAACAAATTTGAGAAAACAGCTTACTCCATCTGATCGTTAAATTATTTACACAGAGTATGTAAGTAAGAAAAAATAAAATCTCCAGTCTCCAAATGAATATATTGTTTATATATAGAATATATTTATCTTTGAAAATTAAAATCACAAACAATGAGAGAACTCAAAACTTTCCACATTGAATTTGGCTATATAACTTTATAAAAAGAATTCCCAGCTAAATGATTGACTGGTCAAATAGAACACAGGCTCATGATAGTAGATAAGAAATGTAACTGATGAACAATTCTTCAAGCTATATTAACAGTATGACAGGTTAAAAGAAACACTGATCGCACACATCAGAAGATGTAAATAGCTGGTCAATAATCCTTTAATCTGTCTTGGACTTGAGAACCAATGTCAAATTTACCCTATACACTATAAAGTTCATTGTTTAACAAAAATTTAATTTATATCCAACAGCAAAGGGGAAAAAAATAAACAGGTGTCATAAGTTAAGATCCAATATGGAAAAAAATGTAAGGCCTGTTAATAAACTAGACTGCAGTTGGGCAGAATGAACTTCTGCAGTAATAGTCCAATAAAGACTCCACAAAAGTACTTCAAAAATGTCTGGCTCAGACCTTTGTCCCACAACTGACTGAATGAAACTAACTAGCTTCATACAATGAAAGGTAAATGTTGCGAAATTGTTTATACACAATACAATAAATAACCCCTAAAACCTAAATATATTCAACATAAGCAACTGTGAGTAATCTAAAATAATGTGATGATGGACATACAGTTTGCAGAATTTTGTCACTCAGCATGACCTATATAGCATTGTCCATATGACCAATGCCTGGACCTAGCATAACCACGGCTACAAAAATAAACAAATAAACAAAAGTTTTTCCACTCATTTGCGCTCCAATGACCAACATTGGACTACAATTCGCCAAGAAAGTACAGAAATATCAAACGATGTTCTCATGAAAAGTTTAAGACAGTATCACATATGCAGTGAAACGAAGGTAGCTTTAGTATGGTGTTGTGAAACATCAGCACTGAAATATTTTTGTCTGATTTTTAAGCGGTACTAAAAGAAAGCTATGCAAATTTTAAAGATATATCGCTGTTGTAGTCTCACATGTCTTTGTATTTTATCATAACCAATTACTCACCTAAATTAATGATTTACAACCACGTGCCCATTGTAATCCATGGTTTGACAATTTATTTTTGAGATGCCATAACAATCTTTAAAATATGTTGTAAATTTTTTTTGGTAAACAAGGAATTCACGGCAGTGATACAAGAATTATATACAGCAGTAGAGTAACTAGACTATTTAAAAAATTTTAGACTGACTGATGACAACATGAACTGTTCTAGATGTCAGAAATTTCATGTGCTTCTGTACAACTGCAAAACACATCTTTGCTGTGGTTATTTTTAGACTGGAGTCCAAATGCATGCGTAATTGATCAAATTAGGTTAAAGACCTGCGACTGGGATCAGATGTTACCAGTTGTCTGACATTTCCCCCGTTGATGAGATGACCAAATCCGGGCCATATTTGCTGTTAGCAGCCTTAGATTAACCCTTATTGTCGAGAAAAATAAAACCCAAGAGACTGGAATGGAATTTATTTTCTTTCAGAATTATGGAACATGGAAGTATTTGTTAATAATTATAACTGAGCTGTGGTGAACACTGGGATTATCCGCACACCGTGCAGAGTGGATAAACGTATATTCTGAATACAAATCAGGCGGCTAATATCATTATGTATTTTTTTTACGAACACTTGAACGATAGTGCAGAAAATTGCTTGATTGTGATCTGTTGTAACCCACTGATGAGTTAGCAGCATCCCAATCATGCAGGGAATATGTTTCCTGATTACCGTCACAAATTTTCTCTTTATTTTCAAAAACAAAATAAAAACTCACACAGATTTAAATGATTCTATGACACAATATCCTGAAATGGTGTTTTTATTACAGAATTAATCCGCACATATAGATAAGAAAAATCTGATGCTCATCTGAAAGAACTGTTTTGACAGAAGTTGTTTGTCATGAAAATGGGACGCTTAAATATTTAAATACTTAAATACACGCGTAAAGTCATTTTACTGTTTTGATTTTTCGTTTCTTTCCTGTTGAAGTTTTGCGTGTTTCAACATGGATGGAAGTTTCCCTGTGTATTTTCTGTTTCCAGTAAATAGATAGTCACACAGAAGTTCCAGGCCAATTTCTATTTTTGAACCCTGACATTGTGTGGAAGCTATTTTACACACGATAGAACCACCTTTTTTCCACAAAAAAAACATGCTATTTTTGCCATTTCTGCTGGCATATGACCAACAGTAATGAATCCTTTCTTGACTGACATAGCTAATGTGTGGTGATAATCGCCAATATGTCTCCGTAATGTCAGGATTTCATCTTGTTGCGGCTCCCAGTAATGTCGGTAAACACGAAAACCACGAACAGAAGAAGAGAAGGTATACTTGTCTATATTGCTATGTTGAAAGTTTGTTTGTCACGGAATCACATACGTAGGTGTTTTATATGCATTTGTACGTCCAGGGGAAATGTTCTGTTCCTGTGTTCTTTTTAGTAAAGGTCAAATGATTTGTTAACAGACAAATGGTCAACATATCAAAGGTAATGACGTAATTTGATTAACATTTGTTCATTACGACATTATGTTTAAAGGAATATTAACTAACGCTTTCCCGCAGATTATACTGCCTTCTCCTGAAATTTGGATTAGCATACAAAAATAAACGCATAATTACCACATTTTTCAACAAAACTTTGATCAACACCGCTGATTCTCCGACACCATGCAGAGTAGTAAGCATAATGCCACTGGACAGAACGAGAACGACCCTTTTAAGTTTTAAAACAATTAACACAAATAACACAAATGTAAGTATCAATCATTGTCATTCCCTTAATAAAGTCTTGTAAGTTATTTTAATGTGGTCTTATATTTTCAAATATGTCAATGTTTTTGTATATTAGTAGATATGTATGTAAATACCCGGTAACTGTTATTACTATTAAAACTAATTGTAACTATAAAGTTTGCTGTTCGTTTATTTGGTGCTTATTGAAGACTATAAACACCACTAAAATATGTCAATATAAACATGTATAATGCCTTGCTAGCGAGAGACACGAGTATGAAGCAATAAAAAATGTCCTATAGGCGTACCAATGTATCTGTTTTCTTTAGTTGAACCTTAATTTGAGTCTGTACAGAAAAGATTTGTATATAATTGACGATTAGTGAGAGTATTTCTTGAGACAACACGAAAAGAAAATGGAACATGAATGTCAGTTAAAAGCACACGTCTGTCAGCAGGTCCATGACCTGGTTTTGTTTAGGCTTTAGCCTCGTTCTCAGTGGTCAGCTCAGCAGCACCACATACATAATTATCCTGCTAATATGTCAACATGTCGCATATAAGTTTGTAGACTCTCATCAAGATACAAACAACCGTTTGTATAAACTTTATCATATATGTGGATTAGAAAGACAAGGATCATCTAGGAGTTGTTGTTGTTGTTTAGAATATTAAAAACGATAAGAAAGTTCTTATCCATTTATTGAAAGCAATATGAGTGATTATACTGGATTCATTCTGAAGCATTAAACTCCCTAGGCCTACACGACACAGAATATATATGGTGGAAGAAAGCAAAATTTTCTTTCTCTTCACTAACAATATGCATGTACAAGGAATATACATTAGTTTTTATTATTCTGTTGATTGTTGTTTTAGTTAAAACTAGTAACGATTTAACCCTTTTAAATGTTGATTTAACACATGTAGAGCTGTGAGCAACGCTTGAGTGGGTATATTGTCTACACGCTGACAGGGAGAGTACAGCTATACACACACCCAACTAATGATCAGAGTGGCTTTCGCTCTGTTCTGCCTCTAACTTTTCGAACAGTTCCCCCGAGACCCGTTCATAATGTTCGAGTCAATACAGTATATTCCAAGTTTGAAGTTAATCAGTGAATTTATTCTGTACTTATCGAGTTCACAACACATACAGACATGAATATTGGAAAATTATGCAATAACGGCCATTTTGTTTTATGGATTTTGGTCTTAACGAGAGGAAGCTACATACCAAGTTTGAAGTTAATTGGTGAATTTGTTTTCAAGCTATCATGTTCACAAACATTTGAAACGGATGGACGGAAGGACACCGATTAGCATTTCTAAGTCGCCCCCTACTATAGTAGTGGGGGACAATAAAGTAATGCTTTATTGTTGACCCACCTTAAGTGGCAGAACCTCTTTGTTGATGCCATAGAAGAAAGCCATAGCCAGTGACCATGATAGTAACCCAGAAACACTGCCACACACTTTCTTGGCCATTTCTAAAGTATAATCTTCCATATTTTGGTAGACCTGCAGAAATTCCACCGTCTCCTCATTGATACTGTCTTTGGGAAAGGCCATCAAAGTAGGGAGAAATCCTGAGCCACTCATTAGCTGAAAAACATGAAAAGATTGGGCAACTCAATTGAAACAAATCATAATATATATAAAGAAACTTGACAAAAAGACAAAATTATTTTTCAAAACCTCCATTCTGGCTGCTTCCAAGCCCCAATAAAGAGACATCAAGCCTAAGCCTTAAGAAGCCCCTTATTGTGTCACAGTCATTCAAACAATTGCTACTTGCCTTGAATGCTTCTTTATTTTTTGTACGAATCATACAAAATTCGGACTGGTTATTCGTTGCAGAGCTGGAGAAGCCCATAAAATTTGAAATATTTTTTAATCCATTTTGCGCACATTTATTAAAAAAAAGTACTTTTAAAAATGGTGCCTACTTTCAAAGATTCACTCCAGGATGGCTTTGGGCACAGTCTTTCTGGATCTGCAGTCACAGTATCTACTTTTCTTTGAAATAGTATTAACACACAGTCCATAATCCTCATAATCAAGTGAGGGGGTTTACCCAACTTCTTCACTGTTGAGATGTCAGTTGGTTTGATAGTCTGGAAAATGAATAGAAACCAGTAAATTTATTAATAAGATATTTGGTGGGCATCCTATGCCCAACGCAGAGGTTCTACATGTTGGTGAGGATGTGACAAAAGTGATCTTTGTATACTCTATGTTTGTTTGACCAGTGTTTAAAGTCGTGCTTGAAGATATTTTACTTCAATGATGACCTTTTATTACCAGTGTAGAAACTGAGAGGAAACCTGGTAAAAACCACTTTGGCATTTATGCTCAACTTATATTCTCCAGTGTACACAGCAGGTTTCTATAAGTTGATCTTTTTTTTGTCACTAAGCTGAAGATTTTTTCAAGGATGATCCACTTCAAAGAAAACAAAATCAACACTAAATTATAACAGATTAAAGTCTACCATTAAAGCAGCTTCAGCCTCCATGAGGGCTGGTTTGGCAGCTTCTAACTTTTCCTCAGCATAAGCTTTCTCTACAGCAATACCATCCACAATTTTTTGGGCTCTATCCTTTACAGTTTGAACAGATGCTTTGACCTTCTCTGCTGCCTGGGCACTCACTGTCACCTCTTCCAACACCTTTTTTTGTCAAAGATAAACACAATAATGATATCTTACTGTAAAATAGTCCCGGGCGAAAATAACAAAGTTTCATTTAATTCTATGATAGAATCTCGAATCTTGAACTAGAGATAAATAAATTTAAGCATTGAACCCAGAAAATCATAAATGCATGTGATGTAATCTGAATATATTGCTTTTACATAACTTGTTTGCATGTACAATTAAATCCTTATTTATTGTATTTTTATAAACCATAATGATTCTATCAGAGAAAACATATTGTGCAAGAACAAGTGACATCAGTTGTCATTAGAAAATGTTGAAGTTTAAATTTAGAGAAGAGGCATTTCACTGCAGTTAATTCTATATAGCATTGTTAAAACCACCATACCTGGTCTGCTTTTTTGTTAGCAACAGCCAACTCCTTTTCTTTGATGGCTAGTTCTTTGGAGAGAACATCCACAGACTGAGTGGCTTCAATCAGTTTCTCCAGACCTGTGTTCATTCTGGAGGCTAACTCATCGATATGTTTGAATTTCTCTTTGTACACATTCTTATAGCCATCCAAGAAGGATAGGTAGGACTTGGGTGTCACATGGGTTTGTCGACGAAACCTATTAAGGATAGGACATTTGTGGTAAATCTAATAAAATAGAATTGACACATACAATTAACTAACTTTGGCTGGAGTTTCATTTTGTGGTAGACACAAATTGAAAAGATAAATAAAAGTTTAAATAGTCTGAAGAAAGTTATGTTTTTGGTTCACATACCAATTAACTCTCCAGCTTAATAAAATTCTGTAATTATGTAGTAATATCTCTCTTGATTCTTGTTTTAAAGTTCAATAAACTTTCATCCAAAATTCAATCAAAACATGAAAATGTTAACACTAATCTTGATAAATTTGTGGTACACTTAATGGTCCATGGCATTCTAATTGGGTTGGCAGACTACTTTTAAATACTTCTTAGAATTCCTTCATTGCTTGATTTCAGTAATTTGACTAATAAAATGTGTCATGTGTCATGTGCCAAGTACTGGTAGGCACAAAAGTGTGACAGCCGACGTTAAAATGAGAAAATGCAGGCAAAATAGTACCCCCTCAACTATCCACTCTCCTCAGGTTATCAGACTGGTTTTTGTGAGTGGGGAACCCTGTTTATCATATCTTTTTTTAAAGCTAGAGCTACATGAATCCTAATTTTTATTTTTTGGGGAGTGAAATCACAGGGCCAAATATGTGAAAGCATCCCATGTGTCTGGTTGATATGGGATAAAAGTATTAATTATACCTCTGGAAGTAGTCGATACAGAACTGTGCCACATTGTCATGGACTACTCCCATGCTCTGTACCAGCTGTGATTGAACTTCATCAGTACAGACAATGTTGAAACTACTCAAGAAATGGTTAGACACAGCTACCAAGGCATCTCTGGGCCAGCGGCTGAACCAATCCATGGTACAGCCAGAGATCAAACCTGGAAACTTCAAAGCTCGGTTACGGAACTTCTCACCTACCTGTAAACATAATTTGAATAAACTATACGCAAATATGTCACAAAAGTGCAGCTTGAGGACTTCTATAAACCTACAGAGTAATTTCAAACAAATGGCAAAAAAGAATAGCTTTAAACTGCTGACTGTTTGTAGCAGAAACAGAAGAATTTAGATTATCTTAGTTTTCATGCTCCAAAAAAAGTCTAATAGCTTTTAGACTGCCAAACTGTATAACAAATCTGAGAAAATCAATTATTTGTCTTCATTATAATTATTCTATTATAATTGTGCAGATTTTAGATGTTTAATATTCACATGTACGTTTTATTACTGTTCATAAATTGTTCTTTATCTTGTTCTTATTATTTGGTTACATTGATTTACATATTTTATGTGTATTGTTATCAACCAATTAGCTTTTACATTTAAAGACAAAATAACAAAATTTTGTAAGACACAAAATAAAAATTTCTGATACCTTCAAATTGCGCTTTAAAAAAAAAGTTTTTGCTAATTGTGAATCATGTGAAGCAAGATAGAATAAGATAAGTTTAGTACAATCATTATTCTAAACGCCCGAGTGAAAGAGCAATGAAAAATACTTGATACATAATCATAAAATAATATTTCTAAGCATTCGGAGGAAACTATGGCCATCATCAGAGAAATGGCAAATACATGTAAATAATGTGTATATGGCTTATATACATGTATGCCAAGCTAACAAATATAAGTATTTTTTTATTCTTTATTTAAGTTAAACCACTCCATTCTGGAATATATTTTATTCTACTACTAATAAACAATTAAAGGAATAATTAAACTTACAGGAGAGAAGCAAAGGACTGTGTGCAAATTGTTCCTGGCTCTGGAGATAAAGTAATCATACAGGTTTTCCTGTGTTGGTGGTCGTTTTGGCTGTTCTTTCTTCATAACAGATATCAAATCACCAGTGATCTCATCCAACTCATCACGGGCAAACAAGTTGGAAACCTGTGAATAGGTAAGAGGCACATATATATGTCATATAATAAATTTATTTCTCACAAAAATGTTAACCAGATATATGTTAATTGTCATATTTGACCTGATTGCAAAACAATGAAGCTAAGCTACGAAAGCTTTAACTACAAGTATAAAGTATAACTGTGCTCGTAAATGCTCAAACATTCAGTGAAATCGATTCATTTTAGACTATGTAAAGACTTAGGACGCAAGCGTGACAATTCAATATATGGTTTTGTTTAACAAAATCTTAAGGATTTAAAAAAAAAAAGAAAAAAAAAAAAAGAGACCCCAAGTGTGTATGTGGGGGAGGGGGGTGTGGGGTGTGTCAAGCATGCGGCGGAACTTGAGAAACAAAATTTGTATCGCCATATGTTAAATTTTCATATCAAAACCAAGACATGCTTGTAAATTCTTACTTTTCCAAGTAAAAATACATTCGTAATATTTGTGAGTTATGGAGTGTACTAGAATCGAATATCAGAGGAAAGCAGTATGTTTCAAAGACAAAAATAACATTATATTTGATGGGCCTCAGATAGCGCTGGGTTAACTAGTTTTGGTTTGTTACCCCCTGGCCTTGAAAATGTTGTCATTTGCGAGATTGCGTTGTAACTGTAAGATCACTTGTTAGTATTGACATTCACAAGAGTCCTGGTAACTAGTATTAAAAAACTCAGCATACATCATAACAATAATAAATGGACACTTACCTCCCCTGAACTGAGAACATTGTTCAAGTACTCAAGGAAAGCTTCATCTTTAATCTCATTGTCTGTGAAGATGAAGGTAATTCCTTTACCTTGACCACCTGCTACTCTGTACATGAACTTCAAATCATCCATCAGATTTGATACGTTGTATGATCTGAAACAAATCAAATGATTCTTTCAAACACCAGCATATTTTTTTTAGCAGCATTTAACTGGTTCGCTGCTAGGTTTTACAGGCATATCATTACAGTATATGCCTATATTATATAATGTGCAGGAATGGGAATTCATAATTGTTTTGTGTCCAGAAAAAATAAAACACATTGAAACAAAAAATTGCTTGTTTGTGTTAAGTTCTTGTTAAACCATATCATGTCATACATCAATTTGAAGCTGAGTAAAGGGTCTATCTGACAGAGTGCATTACTAAGTGGATACCTGTA